>NW_019379529.1:229927-296393 GCF_000648655.2 Copidosoma floridanum | reverse complement strand
ATATATATATATATCACTGCACACGCACATATGCTCGACTGTATCCCTTTAAAAGCCCTTTCATGTTGCCTTCTGATGCTATATAACCCATCCTCCGCCTCTTTCTTTCATTCTTTTACGTACGTAAATGTACGCATACGGTGAGCTTCGGGACCCCTACACTTTTATTAAGTTACTGCTGCTAAATGGTACCTTCTCGATTTTCTTTTTTTTTCTCATCTATCCTTTCTAAATGCGTTTGATACGCGTCAGCGACAATGCATGTAATGATACGCGCGAAGAAATTAGACTTTTTAGCAACGCCGTAAGGTTGAATGACTCTATTATCAAGTCACATCTCTACCAATCAAGATAATACTACTCGCATAACAATGATAAAGGTCGTGTAGTTCGTAACTTTTTTTGCTAAGTTATTTGATAAAATAAATAATACTTGCGTCAATGTTACAGTATTTTTATTTTGAAATTCATAACTCTGCAGAGAGAAAAAGAATTATTAAAATTACTGTGCTAGAATGGTAAACTGGTATATATAATATATGCCATTGTCTAGAAACTTTTGGTAACCTAATTATTACTACACTAGAAAGTAATTTCTACTGTATTGACGGTAAAACTCAACAATAAAAATTACCTTTCATACCAGGAACAATTATTGTAAAAACAGAAAAAAGACTGAAAAGCCCTGTGGAATCAGGAACATACTAAATTGTCATTTCAGCACAGAAACTATTGTATAATTTTTTTTTCTTGGTGAAAAATATTGACAAGAAGAATAGGGCTTGATAACGTATAATATATCATTAATAGACATTAAAATTGAAGAATAGAGAGACTAGAAAACTCCACATTGCTGCTTAACCTTGCTTGATGACGAAAAAAATAAACATGCAATTCATGCATGATCCAACATCTGTTGAAACTTCTTTCCCGATACTTTTTTTTCTTTGATTAGAAATCCAATTATTATTTTTGTTAATTTTGCACACCACGTAATTATTTACACCAAAAAATATCCAACAATTTATTAAAAATTATTAGTTACACTTAAATTTAAATTAAAACAAAAAATATGTGTCTACGTTACTTAGCTATTTTTATGCATTTCGTATTGGGGTAGAGATAGTGGGGCAGAATTAGTTTTTCGAGCAAGGAAATTATTATTAGCTCCAAAAAAATTTGATTGCTAGCTTTCACCTATTGCATCAATTGTCCTAAGATTGGACAAAAAAAAATGTCAGCCAAAGCCTAAAAAAAAGGCCAAAATGACCAAAACATGTTTTTATCGTCTAGAAGAAAATCAAAGAATCGCACAAAAAAATTGTTGTATCAAAAAGATGTGCAATTTTAAGACGAACAAGATGAGTCACGTTCGATTCAAATCGGTTCAGCCGTTTTCTCGCTAATGGCAAAAGACGGCCATTTTGAGCTATTTTTTCGAAATTCAATAACTCGTGTTCTATACAATATGAAGAGATAAAATTTTAACACAAGGTAGATATTATAGCCTTCAACATACAAACATTTCGGCTTGATCGGTTTTAAACTTTTCGCAAACCGCAGCAAAAACCGAAAAAAGGACTTCTCCAAAAATGTCCATAAAAAAGTTATTAGCCAACATTTTTCAAACGTATTTCTCAGTAGATCTCAGTCGAAGTTGGTCCAAAATGTTGGCTCAAGGTGGTACAGTGATTTTTCAAAATGCAGCGTAAACAGTAAGATTTGAACCAAAATCATTTTTTATTAATAAAATTTCAAGTCCTAATATAAGCTTATATGGGCAAGAATAAATAAAGGCTCGTTTTTTCATTAATAAAAATTTTTTTTGTAAAAAATATTGAAACAATTCCTTCAGTTTCCTAAGACTTTTAGTAGTTACTGTTAAAATTTTTACTGCTTTCTCTGCATTTTGAAAAAATCATTAAACCTTTTTTAACAAGCTCAACTTAAAAAAAAAAAGTGTTAAAATTAAACAATAGAAATATTTGAGAGTTGTACAAAAATTCCTTAATCTATCCTTGAAGACAATAAGAAGATAAACAACGTCAAGGATAATTAAGAACAAACTGATATCGTGTTTTTAATTTTTTCAAGAAAAACATAGTATTTACAATAATACGATGTTGTTTCTCCTTGTCTTGTAGCAGCCTAACTAGAATAAAACACAACTTTTGTATCAAATGTTGAAGGGTTACACGGAACTCGTTTTAATTAAAATGTCGACTTCTAACGATTTCCAAATATAAAAAGAAGTACTTTTTATTTATTTCTGATTGGATAATTTTTCAAAGTCATTGGTAACATAAACAAAATCGATCTAATCAAAAATTTATTCAGATTTATACGAGCAACATCTGAAGACTTACAGTCACCCATTGCTTTTCAATACCAACACTTTTCTCGATGTCTATAGAAAAGCGTGAAGATTCGTATTGTTCCCTAAATGTACATAATATTGTGAAGCAACACAGCCATCTTGGCGTAGCTGGCCTTATCAGGAGACGATAGTGGTAAGATTACAAAACCTTTACTGCTTCAACAAAGGAGACACCCGTTATCACTATGTATTCGATTATTACGCGAGAGTTAAAGATGTTTTAATGTGATTACTTTATGGACGTATGTTGTACGGGACAATAATTTTGACGTTAGAACGACTTTAACTGTGGCACAACGTTACGCTTTTTAAGGTACATTGACCGAGTGACTTTGAAAATTCTGATAAAAAGAGACAAGCAGATAATATAAGTATTGAAATGTGCAATGTTTGTAGTAAGTAGAATGAATACTGATAGTGATAATAAAGTTGATATACCGTAAAGCCCCAAATCCACACATACTCTACGACTGTTTAATATTACTGCTGGTGTATTCATTTAATTTTACTTGCATGGGGGTTTTTTTTTTCGTAAAATGAATCACTTTTCAATCGAAGAAAGAAAAACACCGACGGAAAATCAGAATCACATTGAGTTCAGCGATACGTGCTCATGAACAGTGGACAACTCAATACATCATGTGCTGTGCTTATCTACACTGTGGCATTATCATCACCCCCAAATCACAATTGAACAGTGCGGCCAGATATTCTTGTAGAAAGTGGCCAACGTTACCAGCGAAAATGCTGAGTTGACACCGTACAATTTCTGATACATCCATTCACGCAGAACGTATTAAGTGTCTTGTATTTACGTACAATAGTATATTACCATTAACTTTTATTCGTTTTTCGAGTTAGTCCGAAGACAGGTGTACGCCATGACCAGGAGATATTCCATGCGTGCGTAACAAATTCCTCCGCAGAAAATAACACGAGCCCTCATGTGACTTTAGTACGGATCAATCGTTTTTCATCTAGATTTTGTTTCAATCGAGATATTTCTCATTTTTAATTTAATTTTTACCTTCAATTTAATAAAAAAAAAAAGACATTGCAGAATATCGGCTAGTGATAAATTAATATTTGAAATGAGTTAAAACTTGTTCCGTTTATATCTGTAAGAGAGAAGTAAGAGATTCAATGGAAATAAAAATACTAGCAAGTGTGGGGGGCGGGAAATCTCCGTGGCATTGTTTCCTTTACTCTGTCAAGAGCAAAATTTCGAGAAAAATAATCGTAAAGACATTTACGGCACCTACGAGTGTGTTACCGTGAGAGCGAGTGAGATGGAAAGAGCGACCGCTGCTGGCCGCCGATGAGCAACAGTACTAAGCTTGGAATTGGTGGAGAGAGGCACGGCACTTTGGAGAAAACAGTAGGCAAAAGGCATCCATGATTAAATTTTATCTGTTGCCCTGTCCAAGCCATGGCTTTGAGAAAATAGTACACCAGTTCCCAGATCTGTTAACGAAGAAAAAAAAGTAGTTCTTGTTGAGAAAGTGTTTTTTCACGTGTTGGGTACTCATCTATCGACTATGCAGAGCACCAAGTAAGAACTTTCTTCAAAAGAACTTTATATTACATTTCCTTTTGCTAACCGTTTTTTTTTTTTTTTTTTTTTAACTTTCAATTAAACACAATACTTCTAATTGTTCAAATGAAGATTATTACGTATGAAGCAAACGTTCTGCTTGCAAAAGACCGACACTTTGAAGTAACTCTATTGATGTTTAACAACTAAAAAAAGGAAATTTTACTTTAGCGTTAGAATCCGATTGTATAATATAGCGAATGTTTAAGAGTCGTGTGTTGATTAGAAAAAGTAGACATAGTAATTTAAGTATTTTTATTCTGAGTTCTGAAATAACTTAAGAAATCTAACGAATTTTACAATATTGAACCAAACCAACTAACTTTTTTTTACCGGTAAGTGTATACAGATTGCCTATAACACGAATGTAATAAAAATTCGATAAATAAATCGTTTACGTGATGATAATATAAAGAGAGTTTGTAGGATTATAGTTAGCAGTAATTGAACATGACTTTTCTACAAAATTAAAAGTTATGTACCAAGGGAAATAGGTACAGCATTCTCATCTACATGCAAATTACCACCAGGAAAGTGATACCCGCTAACCCACCCTTTTTTTCTGTGATTTTTTAAATTACTCTGATAGAATTGCTTTTTTTTCTTCTCCATTTTAAGGTTGAGAGTGCAAGATAACCTCACAGTAAAAATAGTCACATTTACTGCCTACTAGTTAAGTGTTTTTAAGTCCTTTTCGTCGGAAAAAATTGTAAAATCTACTGTGATACCATGAGATCTAATATCACTTCGTCATCTTCAGAGATTTTATTGTTTGGATAATCATATTAATTGTTACGAACAGTAATTTTTTGTTGTAAGTCTAGTATTTTCAACTGTACATACATTTTTTTAAACCGTATCCAAAATTGTTAAAATTATGTTACCGAATGCACATAGTAGAGTAATACCAGTTTACCATTCTAGCACAATAGTTTTTACTATTTTTTTTCTGTTAGTGTATGAGAAATCGATACCTTTTCTTACCTGGGAGGCAACGTGACATTATCATACTGTGATCAGGGAAAAATATGGATGTTTGGTCGCTACGAGAATTTATAAAAAAATCCAATAAATGTTCAGACATTCAATAATTGTTTGAAAACTACAGGTTTTTAAAAAGCAAAAATTTGTACATGGATTAGTTTTAGGTATACAAAAATTCAAAAATGTTTATTTGAAAACTCCATTTCGATTTTTTCTGCTATGGTGTTTCCATGATATACGGTAAAAATATGCTCTAAAAAAAATATCCAATATTTATAGTTTTGATTTTAAGGTTCGGTTTTTAAAAACCTCTGATTTCTCTGGGAGAACTAGAAATTGCATAATAATCAAGCCTAATCAAAGATTATTATTTAGATTCCAAACAGTGTCCGAATGTACTCTAGGGAAAAGTCGGAGGTCTGAAAACTTTCATTAGTCGTCCACTTGATCGCTGCTCTTATTTTCACTTTTACTATATTCACTCAAAAACCGTGCTTGGTTCCGTAAGCGCATATGAAAAGTAAAAAAAAATTACTTTTTTTTTTGTTTTAACGATAAGAATTTATCTTATCTTTTTGAGGGTCAGCGCGCGTATCGTTATGAATAAAAAAATATTTTCAACAACTTTATCTAATATTTGTTTAGATATAGCATTTGAATTTCTTTTTGTTATATTGTAGACATGTCTTGAGTGTACAACTAAAATTATTATAATTCTTAGGCAAATAATAATGTGATTTCATGGAAAATCTAGTTTTGCAAACCTAAGAAACAAAAAGTAGTTTTTATTTTATTTCAGTCAGCACCAGCTTGTGTAGAGAACACATGACTTTAAGGAAGCTATAACGTTCGAACAATTTTGGAAAATTTTCTGTTGTACTTTGAGACACCATAAGCCATCGCTGAATTTTTGATACTTATGAATAAGATATTCATGCTTGTAGCTAAATCACGATAATCAATTGTCTTTGCCAGGTCTCAATCAACGAAAATTAAGAGCGAGTGTTGTTGTTAAAGAAAATTTTACTGAATCTGGCACTTTCTATTAAAAGTAAATATAATTGAAATATGACTTATGCAATTTTCATACGAATTAATATTTAACGTCATACATCGAATTTCATCAGAATTTTTTGGCTAATTTTAATATTTCTGTAACTTTTTATTGAGATGATCTAGCTAAAAACAATGTCTTATATGAAAAATAATTGCAAAAAATTAAAATCTTAGTCCCGATGATGTGGCGCACAAAAATACTTTTCATTCCAATTTTGGGAGACCCTTAGTATTTTGTCACTATCGATTTTTTTATAGTATAGGACTAGCAATCATACTTTAAAGTTCATAATCCTTTTCTTAATACCTGTTGACCGTCTTTGTCATTTTGTTTACAAAATCCTTATACGTGAATTTTAATATACCAATAATCAACCCTCTCACAATAGCAGAAAAAAGATAACGAAACATTTCATTGAGAATGTTTTGTACTATACATGCAAGGTGAGCCAGTGTAATCTTACATAAATCTTCGTGTGAAATATAGTTATGTAATCAAATTTTAATAAATTTGCCCTTCAGATTTTTCAATGTTCAATGCAAAAACAAGGATGTAAATTATAATATATATCTAGATAATTATAGTTAACACATTTTGCGAGAAATATGAAAACTTATGGAAACTTGATCTCTTGTATATACCAATTATAGACTAATAAAAGTCTATTCACATGAAATCAGTAAAATTTAACTAACTTCATCGTCAATCGCAACGTTTTCTGTAAAAAAAAAAAAAACAGTCAAACTAACAAAAATTGTTCTATCGCCATTTGTTGATCAGCACCCATCTTTTGGCTGTTCAAACAGAGAAGGTTATGTAAAAAAAACGTTATTCCGTGATGTTGAATAAGTGACACAGACTTTGGTACAGATACTCCGATAATGATAAAACATGATCTTTCTTAGTCGTAAGTTCAAACGTTGGGTACCTATGCATGTAAATGCAAGCGTCAGCCAACGCGGCGGTAATGGCGCGGCGCTAGAAGGCCTTGAAAACGACCATAAGTGCAGCACACAGCTTATGTGTTACATGAGCGTAGAAGAGCGCATTGGAAGCGAGGCTGTTTTTTTCTATTCAATGCGTCATTATTTTCTAAAGTTTGGATTACAGGAAACTGGGCTGCGAGTCGGTTGAACGTGGAATACCGCATTTTCTCTTTTAAGTGCTTATCAATATTAACGTTATTAAAAAGAAAAAAAAACTTCTTCTTGTAACTTTGTCGTAAAAGACTTAATTTTAATCTAGTCCCAACGTTTTTTATCGAATCAATAGCTTAATTGTTCAATCCACATATCGAATTGATACGTTCATAGTATGACATGTAAATATGTATGAGAGTATAACATTTTTCTCTGCAAATTTAATAATGGATTGAAGTGAATATAATTGATTTTTTAATTAAACTAATCAAGTGAAATATTTCAACTATAAATTTCAAATAAAATAAATGAAAAAATGGAGTATCAATCGTTGGTTAGTATTAATAAAATAAAGAATCTCGTTCCAATAGTTGATGAGAGTCATAGATTGTTCTTGTAGTCGTGAACGTAATTTTTTTTATGTTTCCATTCTGACTGTGAATTTATTGAGTAAGCACCATCGATAGTACGAATCTGAATGTACATTTGAATTGGTTTTGTTATTATATTTTGTCCACGAACACTATTAGTTTTGTGTATACAGATAAATGACTTTGCCAACATTAAAACATTAAAAAAAAAAAAAAAAGTTTTAACATCATCTTTTAAGAACAGCATCATATGTTAAATGCAAACATTTTAAACCATCGTACGATTATTGTCAATCAAATAATAGAACAATCTATTTTTACTTGTATACATAAATTTGACGCATTTTGGAACATGCAGAAGCTGCATATTGTGAAAGAACCTTTTTGAGGTGGTTAATGCAAAAAATTATTTTCTTTCAGAAACGTTGAAACTTAAGTGATAGTTTTGAAGTTTCATGAAAATCTGGCATACCATTCTTGACAGCTCAACTTAATATGGATCACGTTTTGACATGACACCTCATGGGCAACTAGTTAGAAAATATTTGTTTACATAAAAAACTGATAAAATTTTCCTACGATTGTTTAAAAAAACTGATGTTGTATGAAAAATACACTATTTTTTAAGTCAAAACATCAGAAACATCTTACGTGTCGTTTATAAAATATTCTGATTTGAACATAATTTTTACCACATCCATATGTAGTAATCAAGTTTTTCTTTATTTCTCGCATTTATTAAAAAATTACTAATAATTTTGTAAAGTCTGTGATGCAAAGTTGCGTTCGAGTTTGGTATTTTAGCTCATAATAATTGAATTAATTATAAGAGAATGTGAAATTAAGTAGATTAAAAAAAAACTGTAGGTACTGAATTACTTAAAGGCAGTACTACATAGTTATTTAAACGTAGAACTTCTCTGTTTGTAAGTATTCGTTTGTATTTTAATTGTTTGAATTTTTACAGAAACATCAAATAATTGTTTTCTTGTGATGTGAAACTGGGTCTATTCTACGGTCCCTCGGGGCACAAATTAGTTGCAGTATCTATGGCGCTTCTGTGACGGAAAAAATTATTTCGTTTACACAGAAAAAATAATAAAACATACCATGAAAATTCAGGACTATGTTAACTCACAGTTTATGAAAAAAAGTGTTCGGAAGGGGTGATACTCATTCTGTATGAAGCTCACTAACCCCATGTTGAAATCCATATTTTGAAAATAAACTACAAATTTTTAGTCAAACTTTGGATTCTCGTTAACTTTCCACCTTATCCTAACTTCAGATTTTTAGATTTACAGTACGCTTATCTGATATAGTTTTGTCCACAGACTGGTTTCCTTCACATAGAAACCCAAGATAAGTTCTCTGATGGAAACCCCATAACATGCGTGTACTGGCCATCAGTAGTCAATAATTACTAGTGGGCATTTTCTAGTTTTTCGCTCCGTAAAATTATACCGGTAATGTGATCATTTTTTGTTGGAAGTAAAAGTGGGAACCTTCCTCTGTTTTAACCACTTTTGGCTCCCAGCATGCCACTTATATACACATTTCCAATTGTTTGTGCGAATGCGCACATAAATATTCCCAATTACGTTCAGCGACAAGCGTTGCTCGTTTCCGATAAGTAGGTCATGCAAAGAATAGGAATAAAGCAACCACGAAAAGGAAATCGCCTTAATTGCAGCTCGCCTAGTAAGAGGTCGATAAAGGTTCACACAGAGGCGAGTCCCTCACGTACAACGAACTCGGACCCGACTCCCTGTGGGGTTCCCTCGCAGCAACGTTATAGCCTTCCCTGCCAGTTAGACCTGCACCCCTATAGGTATACATATATACGTTTGCGCGGCACCCAAGTCCTCTCTCTCTCTCTCTCTCGTCCTCGCAGTCGTGTGTGTACGCGCAAGCGCCTCTCCCCTTTTCGTCCTCCCTCTCTCTTGCTCTTTCGAATGATTTACAAACGAAGCGACCAAGAGGGCGTTGACTGGGCAACGACACCCTCGTCCCCCGTTCCATCGGGCTTTTGTTGTATGCTCGGGCCACACACCCTTTTACGCTACAACTCTAGAAGCCCTTTTCTTCTTTCTCTCTCTCTGTCTGTGTGTGCGTATCTTTTGAATCACTAATTCTAGCTTTTGATGTGGAAAGTAGCTAGGAAACTCTGCAAATTTAATTCACTCGTTGGAACCAATCGCTTTATTTTCTACAGGGGCTCTTGTAGGTAAATTGGGTGCACGCATTTCAGAGGTTCCGGGAAATTGAATTAGTACAAAATTAATCATAGATGGAATTTTATACCGCGCGTATTGGTCATCGCAAAGTTATCTACTTGTTTAATATCCATCTATAGCATGATGTATTATTCATAGTGCATTTTGTGGATGGCTATGTGTAGTTTTCATCACAACTTTTCCAGCATACATTTTTTGTAGGTGGCACAACCGTTTTCAAATTAGGATTGTATTCGTGATGTAATGAACCTACAATCATTTTACGTAACTCAACAAATTGACAAATTTCATCAAACATTACCGTCATATGTTTAACTCTTACAATCAGTTACTTGGGTACCTCCGTTAAATTCCATTGGTAGCTAATTCGGGTGCATTTTTCTTCATCCTTGATAATGGTATACAGCAAATACAATAACAGCCGACAATTGTAATAATTAATTATTAATCATAATCATTACAGTAGAGTAACCGATGGTGTTTTCCATAGTCAATAGCGGTTACATGTCTGTTACTAATATAATCAAAACAATTCCCTTGTCCTATGATTGCTTGGTCAGATGTCAGATACACAATAATAGTCATGATAATAAAAATAATAACTATTAAAATCACTGTCTGAGGCAACAACCACGAGATTCAATCTACGATATCATGAAAATTAATCTCGTAAATTGGCAATCCAGCAAATTAAACAGTGTCCCAGCTCATCGTGACGTTTTGTCTTTCGTAGCTGAACAGTACGTGCATATATCCGTGTTGCACATGTATATGTACACGATACCACATTAAGTGACAGCTTTATTCTCGCCGTCACGTAATGCGAAGATCCAAATTCCCATTTTCACGCGTCCTGGTCATGGATGTGGTTTTCACGTGTACATGTTGCACACATGTGCCAGAGCTGAATTGTTTCCAGCTTAAATCGATCATGAATAAAACATTGCTTAGCCAAAAGAATGGCTACTCGTGTCTCCCAGCTGCTGTTGCTTCATCACAAGTTGCCCTACCTCCTATCCCCGTGATCACCGTGGAAGTAGCAATAAAAGCCAGATCTCTCTATTCTGGAAGGTTTTCTGAAGAAGGCATGTAACAGAGAATACGGATAATTGAACTTCTGTGAGTAAAACGAAAATGTCCACTGTATCAATTTTGGACTCAAGCGGGAATTTCGTTTGACATTTATTTTTACGTTATTTGTTTCGATGATCTTCCTGTATCCAAACCGGAAAGTGAACAAACAACGGCACTGAAAAAATTGGATTGTGAGCTTTTAAAATATTTCATGTCATTGGTTGATGGGAAATTTTCACCTGTGCAATGACTTTCTTTTGGAATTTCTAAAAGTTCGGGAAAACAATTTTCAAAGTGACTTTTTGAAAAATCCCATGTTTCATCAAACCAGCGTTTAGCAATTCATACATACATAATTTGATAACTGGTCGGTTTGTTGATACATATAGTAAGTGGGGTCCCTTCAATAGTGAGAAATCATTGAGCAGTGGCTCTTAAAGAGACCATATCCATTTTTATATTTTGGAAAATAATTATTCAAACGCCTTAAAGTGATGCGCGTTAATTGACATTCATTGAAACTGATGTGTGAAGAAGCTTAACGTCTACCATTTTACGCCAAAACATTTACTTTTAAGCTTACGATTGCTACGTCAAAGTATGCCTATAAAAAAGTTTGTAAAAACGTTATTGACGTGTTTTTTATTCAGCTTTTTAACAACATAAGTAAACCTAAAAAAAAAAATTAAAAACATTCTTACGTCGAAAACGAGAATTGTTAATAATTTAGATCAAATGACCACTTTTTTTACGTCAATGTTGTAATTATTAAAGTATGATTTTTTATTATCCTTAAGATGTCTGAACTTCATAGTAAAAGATAGACGTAAAATCGATAGGCAGTTCGCTGTTGAAGCATAATACGTCGAGTGGTATGCGGCTTTAGCGGTTTTCCACTGTAATATTGATAGTTCGAGAATAATTGAAAATCAAACTCTAAAAATGGCTGTATTGATGTTATTAAGATCCTCTTATGATGTAGACTACGAAAAACAATATTAATGTCGTTTTTGGGGTGTAACATTTTTTCTTTTTTTTTTTAAGTTAAACAGTCATATTTTTCTGAATTTGACAATGTTATTGAAAATCTGACCCATATGTCGAAAACATGCTGTAATTTTTTTTTTTATAAGCTTAGATCGATGCAGTAATCGAAAAGTAAATGTTTCTTACGTTAAACACCTTTGTATGCTCGAAGAATGTAATCATGTGGAATCGTGACTAACGGTTAGTTTTATTCGATTAAAAAGAAAATGGAAGGTGCATAAACATGGGAATTTTAAACTTCAGTGAAACGTTTGGAGCCAACCGCCCTAAAACAAAAGACGAAAACCCGACAAATATTTTCTGTGAAAAACAAGCGGCCGAGCCGTCGAAAACAAGCGAGCTTTGCATAACATTGTGATGGGTTGCACTGTGCTGCGAAAACTCGTGAAATCAGCCCGGTGCAGGGGGGAGAGGAAGTGGATTCAATTAAAAATTTTCGACAGAGAAGTCAGAAGCAAAAAAGCCCATCCATTTTCCAGTTCACCCGTATACCCGTACTCTCGCAATCGTACTTTAAATATAGGCGGATGGAAAGTCAATATTGCAGTTAAAGTTTGAATAGAACGTCGTTGAGATTTTTTTTTCATTTCAATAAATTGATTTTGATGGATAAAAATTTACTCAATTGCCAAGTTTCTTATTTGAAACAAAAACTATCGATACGTTTACTGTTAAATGCTAGTCATCGATTTCTCAGTGTTAGTGATCTGAAACAAAATAATTTTACTTAACATAAGCAGCAGAGAATTTCCGTGGTCGATGAAACCATCCCTAAAATAGTATGGTATTCATGTAGTACTCTTTCTAGGTGCATTTAAAGAGTATTGAATATAAGTACATTAAATATTGACTCACCCAAATTATTTTTAAGATGGTTTCTCTAGATGGCAACGAGGAATTGATGACATGTTTAATTAAAAAAGCTAGCTAAAAAGTTGTGATTTCATCAACAAATCCGTTGTTTTGTTTTTCGGAAATGATTTTTATCCTCTTTGTAAAAAAGCGATGAAGGTGGAAACTGACTGGTGCAAGTTGTCGCTAAGTCTGTAGTCAACTCTCTTGACCTGCAGTATAAGTAACGATATGTTCACACTTCTAGAGAAAATAACTGGTATAAATAGTAACAAACACAAGCTGAACACGCAAGGGAGTTAACTTCATTCATCACGTGGAACCCTTATCTTTGATAAAATCACGGGTCCCATTTGTTTTCTTATACCCTATTTCTCTCCTCTATAGGAAATGGGAACTAATGGCACGCGCAGATTTTTCCGTGGGCCTCGCTAACTTTTCTCTCGTAGCACCTTTTCCTCTTCGTTTAACACTAACAGAGAAGGAATATGGTTCTTCGTGTCACAAGTAATTTCGAAGCCGCTGACCTATATGCGCAAGGCTGCTGTCAACAACCCAAGGATCTAAAGCTGCGATGGGCAATTTCGCGCTGGAAACTTTCCAACTTCCATCGTGTCGTCGTCGTCGTCGTCTTCGGTTAAAAATCCTCTGCAAGTCGAGGGTGGCGCGTTCAAAGGAGGGAAAAGAAAAGATGTTTCCGTAAGATCCCCAGTCACCTCGATTATTAACTTCCCTTTCGGGAGCTTGGAGCTTTATGAGCGGCGCTCTTGATAAGCGACGGTGTATATAGCTTGCTAACTTTCCGGATGGCTGACTGGCTTCGTTGCGATCCTTTTTAAAGTGGGGACAAGTTCGTGACAGCCTTGGACGTTCAGGATAGTGGTCCGTACGGCTCGATCGAATTCAATTTTGTGGCTATGGCAAGAGGTTAGGATTCCGACTCGCTCGCATTTATGAACGGTATTCTCAGTATTATGTTAGACTGCTTCGCAGAAGTTATATTTTTGAGGGATTGAAAGTGGTCGGAGTCAACTCGAGAATAACGTTTTTCATACTCGAATAAATCTGGTTGGATAAAGACATGTCATTAGTGTAAAAAAGCATGTACCTAACCTCCATTTGTCAAAATTTCATCTTTTTTAAGGTTAGTTTTTGGGTAGTACGTGTGTGCGCTGTAAAGGGTGTTCTGGTGTAATTTGATTTGAGGATAAAAAGTTTTGAAAATTAGTTTTGACAATATGGACTGAAGTTGGAATGTACGGAGCAGTTTTACGGATATAATATACTTACTGTGCTTAATGTAACAGTAAGTAAATTGTGAAAAATAGACAAGTTGTAAATAAACTATTTGGTGATGCATTACAGAGATCCTTGCTTTCATAGTTATCTTATTGTCAACATGACGTTGCTATACATCACTTAATGGTTTTTTGAAGCACAAGTATAAAAGTATTTGAGGTGTGGACTTGGGTATTAACTGATCTTTATTTTTTTATTAATACCTTGTATCTGATTGAAGTTTGTAGGTTGCAGTGATATAGTTAGTTTTTTTTCAAACGCGTAAGCAATTCCATTGCTTCATGACATCAATACATTGAACTGTGTCTCCTTCTGTCGAGTTCAGTGACTTGAATCTGATGAATCAATAAAGTTGTTATCAGTGCACAGCTTGCTTCGAATCCCAATTCCTCGTTCCCTTTAATGAAACTGTTGTCAAATCAAGCAGCAACGAAAGTAAGAAGCAATGTGTTGAATAAGTAATAGTACCGGCTGATCAATGAAGTAAAAACTGTAATACTCGGTCAAGAACACATAGATGAATTTTTGAAACAAGAAAAAGGACTCCTGTACAAATACAAACTGAGTCTTGTACCTGTGCAAAAAAGAAAAAAGAATGAATATGAAAAAAAGGTCGAAAATAAGTCAGAGAAAGATACTAGTAGCTAAGTTTCGGGGCTCTTGCGGCTGAAGCCGAGCAAAGGCTCCCCCGTGTTTTTTTCCTTCGCCTCGTTTCTTCTTTCGTACGCACGCATGTTATAGCAACCAGCATACATACACACACAGGGGTACACTTTTTGTATCCTGCTCTCTACAACAGCACCACAAGTTCTCTCTCCCGTCCTCCTTCTCCCCCTTTCTCCCGTCGTCTTCATCTTTTTACTTGCCTCGACGTTTTCTTTCTCTCGAGCGTCCTCTTCTCGCTTCTTTTTTTTTTTTTTTTTTCCTCTACCAAGCTCGAATTTCTGCCTTGCCAAGGCCAATTCGCTTTCGTTCATTCCCGAAGCCGTACCCATACTCGCCACTCCACTCGTTCACAGCCCGGAGCAGTCGTTTTATTATTTACGAAATTCAACGGGCGAACTTTATGTGCTTCACAGTTTGCCGAAACAGCTTATAAACACCGTACATGGGTGCAAAAGTACTTGGCGATTCGTTTTGCCGAAATTGACCCGAGCAGTTCGTTTGAGTATACAGAGTCCGAGGAAATCTGAGAGTAGACACTTGTTCATTAATCGAGTGTAAAAATTTATCACGTAGGGCTTCATCTAATTGAGAGTTTTGAGTTTTTTTTCTTTCTTTTCTTTTTTTTTTTTTTTTCAACTCAACTCACAAGTTTGTTTTTATTGATGCAGAAGTCTGTAATTTTCTGAGGGTTTTTTTTTCTGCCAGCATCGGATACATGACTAGCTCTTAACGACCTAATTATTGGTGTAAGAGGAGACAGAAGTAGTACTGAAAGTTTATCTGTTAAATGAAAATTAAAGCGCCAAAAACAATTAGTCATTAAATTGTAAAGAAAAATAAATATGTAGCATTGTTCGATGCTTAACAGCAAGATGAAGAAGTTTTCTTTCAACCCCAAAACTGTGACCAAATACCAACTCCTAATTAGTTTTTGAGCACTGCTAAGAGGCCTACAAAATTTTTATTTATGTTTTCTTAAAATGCATCCAATGACGTAAACTTAAAAAAGTTTCATAAACCATCACAAGCTACTTGTGCACACTCATGAAATTCATTATGTATACGTGCTTGTTGTGTATTCTTTAGTTAATATTCCAATAGTTGAAACTTAATGTTTTGGTGTAAGACCGTCATGTACACTGTATTTTTTGTTTTTTACTGTAGTCATGTAGTGTTGTTTCTGATTTCAGAAATCGCATAGGACATTAGTATTTCGAATATGCCATAGGAAAGATGTAACATTTATCAAGAAGACTACCACACTAGCACTAGAAGCACAATTTTTATTTTTATCTATGCGTGTAAAGTAGCTCGCAGTGACGACACTTACGACTCTACTTTTGCTATACGTAGAGTAGAAAAGATAAGCTTTGCGAGTAGCATGTTGAAAAAAATTATGAGTCAATAAAGCTTGTGTTTTTGTTAAATAGTTAATTTTTGTCATCATTATCATTATTACCATAAACACTAATATTTATTGTAGTTATCATGGCCATCACAACCGGCATAATCATCCGCATTCTTATTATCTTTTTTTTTATTTGACACATATTAGAAACTTATACATTTTCAAATATTATGAAGAAAAAAAAGTGTTTCTAACCATTTCTGAATTTTGTTTTGTTTCAGGTGAGTAACACTAACTTACAACTTGATATTGGCTATTCTGTGGTTACGTAAGTTTAAGTATAATATTTTCTTGTTTGAAAGATTTAAAGTATCCTTCTACATCATCGAAATATCAAATTAATAGTAGCCTAATAACTTTTAAAAACAGTAGTGTGAGTATTTTATGTGTACGAATAAAATTAAAAATTTCGGCTGAGCATCATTAACGAATTTCAAGGCGATAATCTCATAAAACGTACAACTCTTACCACGGTCAAAATTAATAAGTTTTGAAACATGTTTTTCAGACATACATTACCGCACCATCGTATATTATATATTTGTACCCTTGTGTTTATTTCACAGCGTTATTATTACGTACATCCTACCACTTCTTTTCATTATCAAAAATTATAATGGTGCGAAAACAATTCTAGTTTTATTGAGTCTTGTACAGAAAATCCAAATTTTTGCCTGCATTATTTTATAATAAGATATAATTGTTAAGATTCTTCATGCACCAGCACTAACCAACAACAATATTATCCTTGAAAATTCCTCGAATTTCATTAAAAATTTTCAGAACCCAAACTTCCTGTTCTGATCATTCTCAACCAATTGAAACGATACGCCACAATTACGGCTCAACATCATCGTGCAAACCCTTTCAAATACTTGACCACAAGAACTATATCGCAGGATTATTGTTCCCAATATTGTCGGACCATCTGGATCCCTAATTATGGAGGTTCCTTTTCTCTTGCGTCCAACCTTGGTCATTCCATCGCCTACAAACCTTTTCGTTTTCTCGTCGAGCCTTCTACATCGTCTATTCCACTAAAGGTAGACCTCCATATCAATTTGAATAAGCGATGGAATCTCGACCCTTCTTCGAGTCTATACCCAGTATCAGAAACAGATTTTTTTTTCTCTTCCTCCTTCTTGCCTTCCCGGTTTTGGTCTCCCTTGTTCTTGCGAAACAGAGAAGCAGATCTCTTCCCTTCTTTTTTTTTCTTTCCTTCGACTCCAGACAGTTTTTTACTTTGTTTTCTTTTCTTCCCTACCCTATCACTGCTAGGGTTATATGAGATTTAGTATGTAACACAGAGCAGAGATAACAGAGTAGTCGAGTATAAGTTTCTTTGATACGCTTTTGTAACACTTGGACGTTTATTTCATTTCTTAGTTCTGTCCTAATTCTATAGAGTAAATTCACTTGGATGTATTCATACAAATTAGAGTTTTGGTGGCGTAGATAACTTTACCAATAGCTTTTTAAACAAAATAAAGGAGAAACGTAAGTAAAAGTTTTAAGCTATTCTTTATAGCATTACGTTCATTACGTTTACATGCAAACACTAACCTCAATACTCATAGACATTAGTGAAGCAAGTTATAGGCATTCGTAAACCTATTTTCCGAACTGGAAACCTAACCTCCGATATTCCAGATATCGGCGATGTATGAATATTACAATTAACGTTATAGTCAAGCTTGATATTCGAGGTATATTCAAAACAAAAAAGCTGGATGAAATTGTGAAACTGAAAATTGATAGAGAAATTAGAAAAAAGTGGGAAAAGAAAGAAAAATTTTTGTATTAAATTAATTAAATAGAAGTTTTTCTACGTTTTTAGACAAAAACCGTTCTGTTTGAATTTTTGAACTTTTCAAATGGTAATCATATTTAATCAGTTTACAAGATAGTGACTGGATAACTTTGTTCATTATGATCACTGCAATGAAAATTGTTAAGAACTTACCATTCAAAGTGAATTGAACACAGAAATCTACTCTTCAATCGTTGATAAAAAATTATAACGAACATATGGGCTTTCATGTTTCAACATGAGATCAAAGTAAGTTACAATTAAGTTGTAAATCGCCAATCACTTTAAATCGATCGTACAATAGATTCAAGGATTATTTCCAATTACAATCTTTGAACTCGGCTTGGACAAAATTACATGTGTGCACACATTGTAATTACTTCATTAGAGATTTGATCAACTGTTCGCCAGATACGGATGAGAGTTGCGAAAGAGAGAGAGAAGGGAGATGGGTTTCAAGTATCCACACTAAATCTCTTCCTCTCCTATACACATGCTATCAATGAAGCCGCTTCGTGCATTTTAAACCATCTATCTCTCAGCTGCTCTCTTCATCATTGCCGGCCACCCTTTGCCCTTCGACCCCCTGTACTCCCCATCTGGTGCTCAACTTTACATTCTACTCCCTGCCTCACTTTATCCATGCCTAGTCTGAGCGTATACATTATTGCTTTCACCCTAAGGTCGCCGCAGTCACAGTCGTTCGGTCGATAAGCCGTCGTCGTCCTCGTCCTCGGCTTTAATACGAGCCTTCTGGCGATGCTGCTGATGCGCTCCGGTGTCGTCTCTTCGCTCCGAAAGCGTCGCCTTTCGACCCCTCTTCCTCCCAACTATTCGCACAGAGGAGTTCGAGGCACCGTTGCAGCTCACCTCTCATCTCCCACCCACCTACTCCTCTCTAAATTTGAGATAGTGATAAGTATAATATACAACTTTTGCCAAATGGTGCATATAGAAAATATACACTGTTTGAATAGTAAAACAGGCGGTTTCACTATTTCAGAGTTGTACACTTATAACTTATTTGAACTAGTGAATATTAACTATTACCACCGAGTTAACGTTTCACTATTTGAATTTAGTTGGTAAACTAATTGTTGATACCTCTCGAAATAATAAGTATGGGTTGTACAATTCTCTTTTTTATTCGGATCGAGATCGCTCGTTGGATTACTAATTTATATTTAGAATTAAAAAATTATGTCTATTGGAGGCGAATAAACGATCCTGACTTTTCACTATTTCGCCAGTGAAAATCTTGTTCGCTTGCGCAAACAGTAAAATTTTCACCATTTTAAATTTACAGAGTGCGGGCTAAAAATTATGCGACTTGGTAATTATGAAATGAGACTTGGGGCCGTTGGGGCCCGAGCTTTCTCCTTGGCGTTGCGGGGATGTCAATCAACTGCTCTGTGTATACGTTATACTAATCATCGTGGCTCGCGCTCGGTTATTTCGGAGTTTTTCTACTTTTTGGCCGTCTTCTACTTTGTTTAGGGCTTTCACAGCTTCGTTTAGATTTCACGTCACGATTTAGCACATTAATTGTACAGGACGGAGGGTCGCCTCCTTTGTTCACAGCCATGGTGAGTTAAATGCGCTCAAGTTTGGGTTGCCTATGTCGGGGGGGGGGGGGGTTGGCACGTTGTGAAATAATACTTTAATGAAAAACGAGCGCATTACGTATTCTTAAAGCATAGGGATATATATCTAGGAATAGGACGAGCTGAGTTTTAGAGTGTTGAATATTTTATGTAAGATTTGATTGACGCTTTGTTTATGATACGTACTTTTTCAAATGATTCTTTACTTGTTCGTTTTGATTTTCGAGGGATTGAAAGTTGTTTTACTTTGGTAAAAAATGATTGTCCTAATTCAACATATTTAGTTGTTAAATCTTTTGAGGATAATTCGTTCATCCTCGTGATATTATTCAAGTCTCTCTGTCTCTGGATTTTGCTCTCTTTATCTCAATCAATCTCAACTTTATCTTTGTATCATTTTTGTCATAATCAATAACTGATTTTTTAATGGCTGTTACATATTATCTTTATGTACCTGTATCTGGATATTTATCTTTGTGCTTTTATGCTGAAAGGTCTAAGTGGGTAAGGGGGGTAAACGTGCTTCAAACGATTTTGTTACTTAAACTTTGTGGATCAAAAAGTACTAAAAAAAGATGTTTTTATGCCAAATTCTCTACATCACATCTAGTAAGTGCGATCGGTTAAATGTGTTTTCCAGTTTTTTTTTTTTTTTTTTTTTTTTTTTTAATTTTATATCTTCGGATTATGGAGCAAAAAAAATTCTGAAATTTTTTTTGAAAATGCCCTTGTAGATAACAGATAGACAGAGATTTATTCAAAATTTTCAGTGCTAAATTTAAATTTACGGCAGTGTTCGAAACTTTTGAAAATTCTAGAAAAAATCCTTTTTGTGAGTGGCGTAACAAAAAAATTTTTTTTGCAAAAAATATATTTTTTCTGCCAACATAAATTTTTTTTAATTTTCAAACGTTGCGGCACATGTTCAAAAAATAAAAAACTTCGATTTTTGGCATTTTTCTGTATTGTTACTACGACAAATAAATGTAAAAATCCACAAAATCATCGTTTAAAATCTAATTCTCATACAAGTTTTGCAGAACCTTTATTGCATGTTTTGTCGTAGTGATATGTCGTAGTCGTATTGCAGAAAAATACCAAAAACTATTGTTTTTATTTATAAGAAATGTTCCACCACTTTTAAAAATCTAAAAAAATTTATGATAGAAAATAATTTTTTTGTTAAAAAAAAATTTTTCGTTATAACACTTGAAAAGGAGGTTTTTCTCGAATTTTTGAAAATTTTAAACTTTTCTAGAAAACTGAATTTGGCCCTAAAAAATTCTCAAAAAATTTATGTATATTTTTTTTCAGAAATGCATTTTCGTAAATTTTATTCGGTTTTTTTTATGCTTACTGGAAAAAATCTGAAAAACACGTTTCGATCGGTCAGACTGTATTGGTAAGGGTCTATAGACTTAAAATTTAGCATAAATACATCTTCTGCTAGTACTTTTTGATTCACAAGGTTCAAGTTAAAAAATCGTATGGGGCACTTTGCCTTAAAACAACAGTAGATAATCCTGTATTTTTTATTTTATATTAATGGGTCTCTGACTCTATAATAATATTTGTGTATCTACGTTATGAATACCTTCTGGTTTCCAGTTATACTTATCTGTCTCTTCCTTTTTAGATCCTTGATTCTATACATGATTTTAGTACCCTTACGTTAAATGAGTCTCTATTTTGTAGTATTTTCACATGTCTACAACACAAAGGTGAACATCTTTTTATGTCCCTATTTCTTTAATTTAGCTTTGTTATTTTTTCTTTGATTTAAGCTTGTTATTTTTACACCTTTTGTAATATGTCTACGTTTGTTTTAGTGGTAACATTTTCGTTTTCATTTTTCTCATCCCCTGCCTAAAATTATATCCGTATGGTTGAGTCTAGTTTTATTCATATTTTTTTGCCCTTATCTTTCTTATTGTTTCTCTGGGTCTTTTATTTTGGACTTATGGTACTGTTATCAAGTCTAAATGTACAAATTTTTTCTTTTTTCTATTTCCATCGGTGCATTTCAGTGTTTATAAAACTGTCTTTGTGTCGCGGTCTTTTGAGTGTTAGAATAACGTACTTCTTTGAAGTCTTTGTTTTTAAAACTTTTTATTTCATATCCATATGTCTCTTTTTCATTTCATATCCATATGTCTCTTTTTTTTTGAACTCTAATATTTGAGTTTTTGGTCTTAAAAATTATGTCCATATAAGTATTTTTGTTCTTCAAAATATTTTCTTCGCTTTGCGTATCTTTATTTCTATATTATTCTCTAGACAAGTATGTAACTTCAATTTTAGATTTCTGTAAGAGCCTCTGTTTTCATACCGTTATTAATTTCTTTGGAAAGCTTTCCAAGTGATTATTCTTCTAATTAATTTTATCGTGAAGATGAAGTAGAGTCTAGGTTGCGAATAAACTGCTCCAACCCCCTTTGCTTCCAGAACTACCCCCCCTCCTCTTTCTTATTCTTCGCAGTGCTCGGCACTTATCTCTTAACACAAGAATCTCTTATCCTCTCTTTTTTGTCTTTGCAATTTTGAATATATTTTCTTAATGTCATAAAAAAGGGAGGCTGTTGATATTTTTGGTATCAATGATTTTACTATGGCCCGATAAATCATTTGCTAGGATCCTTTTAATTGATGTATTTACTCATACTCTTTATTTGTATTGACTATTCGATTATGAATCACAAATTCGGCCTTTCATTTGTAATCACCAATTTCTCTTGACATGATACTTATACATTTAAAATGCTTACAATCAAATCAGTATCACTTTTTTCTAGGTGGAAAACAGCAATCGCATTGTAGTTTATAAGTTGTCAATTTATAGTTTGATTAAAAAAAATATTACAATTTTTTTTCTACGAAAATGAATTAAAAAATGAAGATTTTAATAGCGGTGGTCATGGATTATTAATGAACGTCACTTTTGGCTTGATCCAGTAAATAACAATCAAATAGTGGAGTAGAAAATTTGTACTCCCCAAAAAATGGTTGGTTTTACTATTACATTATTTTACCAATACATGGTGATTCTTACATGCTGTGTGAAAATATAGACATTATTTCTGTATAATACCATCGAAAACTAAACTTTTTATACGCTGTTGTATCTAATATTGAAAACATAAGCTTTTAGTACCAAATATTTCACAATACCGCTTATTGTTACGTGGATTCATCAAAATCGTTAATAGGTACTCCTCGATCCAAAAACGTTGGAGAGGAAAGTTAACTTTGCCGAGCTCGAGCCTTCTTTCAAGCGAGGAGAGAAGACAGAGACAAAGAGGGAGGGATAATTGTAGCCCTAAGAGACAAAATTTGGTGAAAACCCTGCACCATGTGATTGCGACGCAGCTTGCTCTCGCATCGCTGAATGCAACGACTTGCAATTGCTTGCTAATGACCCCGTCCGAGAAACAGAGAGAAAGAGAGAGATGAAGGGGGGATCGACACGACAGCAGGAACTTCCTATCCTCGGAGCCTTATTGCTACATTTGAAAAACTGTTAACTGCTCGTCTGTGTGTGTGCACGTATGTACCCGCACACATGCATATACGCGAAATAGCCACTCGGGGGGGGGGGGGCGCAATTATTCTGATGCACCAACGCACTCTTGCACGCATACGTGAGTGCGTTAACGGGACTCGGACCCCAAAGCGCTGTTATATTGGCTGCTTGCTAGCCTGCTCGTCGTCGTTAGCGCACCGGAAGAGTCTACGCGTCCTCGGGCACATGGGGCATGCGTATGCCCACATGAAATACGTTTAGGTACCGTGTATATGTGGACAGTGGCGCTTCATAAGAAAAGAAAGTGGCTACGGAGTGATCGATACTCTGTGATGAAAGTGACGACGAACAAAGCTGCTGGCTGGGCTATCCGATCAATGTTTCGCTACTCCCTTTTTTTCTCTCTTTTTTCCATCAGTCTGTGGGTACGTGGAACATTTGTTTCATCATGGTAATAATGGGATGAAATTTTTCATTCGATCAATCGAACATAGAATAAATTATTCGATCGTGGAATCGGTACAAGTGATGAGTTTTTTATACTTTTAGTCATGGATGCAAGTAATAATAAACTTTCAATAAATGAGGAACACGTAGTTAATAATTTAATAACTTATTGACGTTGAGAAAATAGGTTTTGAACGGATATTGCATAAGTATGTAACTCTAAAGTAATCCAGAAGTGCTTTTACAGGAAAAAATCCAAGTTTATTTTGAACTTTAATGAACAATTCTTCAAAATCGAATGCATAATATATTTTTATATTTTCTAGTACCTAACAGTTATTTAAGCTACAGTTTCATGAAGGCTAGGCACTGTAACAACAAAAATATGTCACATTTACTTCTACAGAGAGTTAAATAGTACATGATGTCAAATTTCAAATGTTCTTATGCTTATACTGATTCGACCTTAAATGCTGTCACAAAAATCCAAATTACATTTTTCTATGCTAGAGCCATATTTTTTCTTTAGAAACTCCCACTCACAGATACCATTTTCGCAATCAGTTAACGGAGCTGGCATTTCTGATGTATGAAGGGAAACCTTGTATAACGGCTTGACTCCTTCACACCTGTAATTTAAAAGAAATAAATAAAGAATGTAATAAATTCAGTTTCTTTGTTAGTTTTTGAAATACTTTTGAACTCGCTTTTGAATGTACAGATCTTGGGAGTTCTAAGTACTTAACACATTGATATACCTGTAAAAAACAGCTAGTACATTCGCTGCGAAAGGCCCAAGTTTCGAAGTGCGAAATATTCGATTACGAGAAGAAGCGTAGTTCATTGCTGTGATCGGTTCTTCTTCTTTCCCAATGTCTAAAGCAGTTGTCAAAAGCCTTATCGTTGCTGAATGGCCAAAGTTAAAAATACCCTTTGGTTGATCCGAACTGTTCTCACTTTCCAAAGCTCTAATAACAACAATTATACAAAATTCAATTTTTCAATAGTTATTCACTTTAGGTCTTATAACTTGAGCAAAAAGAGTGGTTGCAAAATAACTAGTAGTGGTACCAACTGGAAATGAGAAAACATATCAGCGAGTATTGGACAACCGAGTTTACTAGTCATTTCGCGGCCAGGTCCTTGCGTGTAATAATATTGAAGATCTTCGCTGTACTCAAAAATCCTTAGATCTTCTTCACTAAATATTATACACCAAGGTGATACTTTGCTTGGATACCAAGCAACTTCATAGCGACACATCTGAAAAGCAGTGTATACCGTATCTAAGAAAAAATAATTTTGAATACATAAGTTTGGATTTTCACGTTTTTCAAGTTTATTAGAAGCACTAGGTATGGACTATAGGTAACTACCACCAACAGCGACATCCGGTGATAGAATATTCCAATTAAGACGTGACAAAAGCTAAACTTGTATGCGATAACTACGTAAAAAGAACTATTTTGTTTTCAAAATTCACGTGACTATAAAATGTTGAAAGGGATATGAATGTTTGTGATAGTTGAATTAAGTATCCAAGTAGTGAAAACAACTGAGTTTTTACAATTTAAGTAATCTATAAAGCTGAAATCATATGAAATACTTACTGAATCTATTTAAGCATATAAGAGCGAAAGAGAGGTCAGCTGTGCTCGTCCCTCTTTCTTGCTCTCACGTACTCAAATAGATTCTTACAGCTCATAAAATTTTGACTTTATAGAACAACTGTCTTTCTAAAATGCTCTTGTTTTTAATTTTTTGATGCCTAGTTCCACTGTCACAAACAAAATTGTGCTCATATAGTTATTACATACATATTTAGCTTTTCTCACCTCTCTATTGAAAAATACATCCGGGAGATGGCACAGGCAATTCGCACCATAGGTAGTTACCTAGCCCATACATCACCAAAATATGTGCCTTACCTCAGAGAGTCTGACTTACCGTAATGAAGCGTGTAATTGAAACCAAGTTTCCAAGTAAGGTTTGACAAAAGATTTGTCATTTCGGGACCTTTAATAAATTTCTTGCGTTCAGTAATAAGTTCTTTCTCGTTGTATTCCTTCATCCAAGCAGGACAGTTCAAATGTGGCTACAATAAAGAAAAGCTTCATTAATATAGAAGTTGTAATCATTTGTATATTATCCGTAGGTGATTCAACACTAACTATGAGTAACCGATTACTGTCAGGTAGAACTATCTTGTCCAAAGGACCATTATTACTATCGGAAATCCCACCAACAAACGACAACATACTTTGTCGCGTTCGCTGGCTGTTTGTTGATCGAAACTGTGATAATCAAGACTTCGTTAATTTCTTTTTTGGTTTAATAATATGACGGTAGAATTTATAGATTAAATTATTAAGTCATACAAGCATAGCATTTCCCACTAAAAAGTCGTTCCCTTCATTGCTTTCTGAATTAATGAGCTCTGGAAATGTGTTTTTCAATCGTTCAGCAAATTCGGTTAATTCTTTTTTTCCTTGAGGAGACAATGCCGCATCTGCTTGCTCGTATATACTTGAATCTAATTTCCAATCGCGTAATTCTACTAAATCTTGAGTGCAGAGTTGACCATCTTAATACAAGAAACCATGACTCGGTAATTATAATTTTATAAAGAGATCCAACTTAATAAAAACATTTTTTTTCAGCGATATAAAAGTTCGAGTGAATATCATAAAACCCAAACACTGAATACATCATTTGGTACAGTTTTAAGAAAATACGTAATGTCAACTTATGGCGCCTTCAGGATTATGACATTTTATTTTTAGTTCATTTTTATTAATTTCATTAGTTTTTTATTTTGATAAAAATTTTTACTTAAAATTTGTCATGATAGATTAAATATTTATGCAGTGCCTTCGCATTGAATAAATTTATAATAGTTACTTACAACCATTTTGGTGATTCTCAAGTATTTGGTCTCGTAAATTAACTAAGTTAAACATCATCGGCTTATATACATTCTCCATGTATTTTGTGCCATGCCTTTGCACAACCCACATTTTTAATGCTTTACATTTTGAAACTGAAATTATACAAAAGAACCCTTAAAAACCAAATCTCTGATGAAATTTTTAGGAAATAAGATTGCCATAATAGTACTAATAATAATGCTACAAATAACAACACTATAATCCAGGAATTTGAATTGTTTCCAAACACTGAAATATAAAATCCTTTCATTACAAAATTTATGATAATGCTTTTTATTTTTTGATGTACTACTTAAATAATCATCCATCTAACAACTTTGTAGCTTGTTGAAGTATTCGAAATAAATTAATAAAAAAATAACAACATGAAGAGATTTAATCACTTCTCTATTTTTAAGTTTAACACTGATATTTATCTTTGAATACTATCAAACATAGTTAGAGTAGTCCGTGTTACCAACATATTTATGCTGATCTTATGAAAGTTGAGGTGCCACATATATCGGATCTGTATCAAGAAAACGGCTCCAATTTGGTTTAATACCAAAAAATTATAGTTAGTTACGTTGGTAAAACAATGACTGCAACGAAAATAGAAAAAAAAAAGAAAGTTTTTTGTACAAATTATTTAAGAAATTCAATACTTTTGGTCCGGTGGTGATGCAGTATCGCGACTAATTCAATTTTTGAACAAAGAAAAAAAAATATTTTTTTAACAACTGTTATGATAAATTGCAGATAATTTTATTTTACTACAAAAAATCTTCAAGGAAATTATTTTTCTCATGTTATCTTAAATTTTTTTAAAACGATCGAAATTGTATAACACCATTACTGTCCTTAGCAGAAAATGTCACAAGAAATTAGAAAGAACTGTTGTTATCCAGTTTTCTTTAAAATCTGATAATTGATCCTCAATTATTTTGTTGAAGTACAATTTTCACAAACAATACTATGATAAAGAACCTCGATAAAGTTAACTACAAACAAGTGATATTTAAAGAATCTAGAATTTTATGAAATATCGCAATAAATTTTGCAAAAACACATGTATCTACTATTATAAAAAAGTGAGGATGCCACGGCATAATATTAATTCATTTCTTTTAATCGCAATGTTCGTTAAGTACTTTTAACTTGATTTAACTTACAAATACGTACTTTATTTAGTAGTTTTTACACTTTAAGAAGATTTTATTGAAGATTATGTAATGAATTTTTATATTTTTCTTTGTGGATCTTCTGAAAAATAAGCAATAAATAAATATTTAAAAAATTAGATTTTCACTCACCAGACTGTGGTCTCAAATTTCCATTTCCATGAACTAATTCATAAGCCGTCCTTGTGCCCAAATAGGGATAAAAATCTTTTTCTGGATTATAACATGAGCCTGAGGCGATTATAATCCTTGCAATAAATAAAACTGAAACGACTAAACAAGCTCCCAACTGCATCTTGCTTCTAATAAAATTTAATTTACAAACAAAGAAATAAATATAGTTACTAAATTTAGTAACTTAATATTTTATAAATCGCATACCATCTTCATATTTTTTATCAAATAATATTGTTGATTTTAAAATGTATAAATATGAGAAAATCCACATAAAATATTCCATTTTTGTCCCGCATTTTGATAAAAAATTTTTTTTTAAGGCACACCTCTGAGATAGGGCTCATTTTACTCGTAATCCCATGTACTATAAGGAAAAAATTTTGAACACGGGTTTCAGTGAGAGTGACACCCTTTTTCCACGATTTACATGTTAAAATTATCCTACAGCTAGTATATATATATATAGGTATAATTTATGAATCATGACACTTAACGAATTTTTCCAATACTTACATAAATGCAACGTTAATAAAACAAATTATGTAGTTACTGTAAATGTTCGTTTAGGACTAATAACAGACTTTCATTATTTCCGCACTAACGTTTAGAAAATTAAGGTGCACAATGTGACGGTTTAACTATTGTTGCATTTTAACTTGGCAATGAAAAAAAACTTAAGACTGAAATGCAAAAGGAATACGAAAGCAGCAGATGTTGACGTTTTTCTGCTAATAATAGATTATCGTCACATACGATTAGTCGATTATCTTTCTATTATACTTAAAACATTGTTGTGTTCATTAGAAACACGTGTCGCAAAAAACATTTTTCCTCTTATTTCTTGGAAAATTAAATGAAAGTGTTAATACATCTATTTCATATATTTCTCAAGCTCTGAACATCGACATCTTGTGTTAAGTAACTTAATAGTTATATTTTCCTCAATTGTACAGGAAAAAAAAAAAACAATACTTTGAATTCTTAATTTAAAAAAAATTAATATAAATACAACAAATCTTTTTAAATAAGCGAATCATCAAAATCTGGACTAATCTTAACAAATTCGTCCTAATTTTAGTAAGTTACAACAATAGAAAACTCGATGATAAGTGCGCATGTAGTATTGATACAGTCAGTCCAAAGATCAATTAATTCATCCTCATCAGAACTGAAATTCATTTTCACAGCATATTATTATTCCTATTAAACTAATGGAAGTCCATTTCATTACTACTTACAATGACTTTAGTGAGAAAACAATCTTTATAAAGTAAACAATGTAAGTGGAACAAGTATTTCTTTGAAAATAATTTTTTTACTTTCAGAAATATTTTATAAATAACATTTTCTTAGACTTATCAATTTCTATGAAAATAATTCGATCACTGCCGAATTTTCATAGAAACAGTACCACAACCCCATCCCTCTCAGCTTCCATAACCTAGGAAGAGATACGATATTTAACCTCGACACATTTTTACTTGACAAAGAGTGCTTGTGGTATTTTTTTATAAAAATCAAGTGCTTTTGGTTATGAAGTAGGCTGAAGTTATTGCGAATAGTAATGAAATCCACTTACCTTAGTTTTTCATGTAATAACCGTAGTGAAAACGTTCAGTGAATTTCTGTTTTGGTGAAAACAAATCTATTGCTGTTAAGGTTGCATAAAAAAGTACCGCAAAACCGATATTTCCTATAACAGAAGGAGCTGCAAATGCTATCCACTGTGATGCTTCGATTTCAGCATCATATGACGGCTTATCATCTGAACTTAAAATAAATAACTTCCTAGAAGTATATATTTTGATAACTAGTTCTTTAATTTACCAATACTATGGACTGATCATTCAATGTTTTAAACTTCGCAGTACGTCTATTTTTGTCTTGTGAAAAAATACTGTGTAACACACTAGTATTATCTATCATTTGCATTTTACATTTTATTTTTTGTCCAAACCAAGGATAATTTAATGAAATTATAATTTTCTGTACAATTTTTAAATACAAACAATGATTGTGATAATGATTCACAAACTGTTAATTTTTATAACCCGCGAATGTCATTTGAATCATAATCACGTGATCACAGCTTGAACAAATCATGTAACGAATAAACGTCTTTATTCAAGATTATTATCATATTCAAGATGGGACAAGAGAAACAAATGAATGACTATAAATAACTTATTTTTATCACAGGGTTTAATCCTGTAAGTTTTTTTTCGAAATACCAAAAATCACAACACTTTTGCACAAGGAAACACATAGATAAAAACAAAAGTATTCGTACGATTATATTTACCCCTCTGACTACAGCATTTGGATGTGAAGCTGTACATAATCTGTTTAATTTGTTACGAATATGAAAGAATATGATGTTAATACTGTATTGCACACCTTTATATCTGACAAAAAATAAGATACATTAGCATTAAAAACAAAATCGACAAAGATAAGAAGAACAAATAACGTTATCTCTTCATACAGACAATCAGATTGTAAGTGCGGCTCAATACCACTTGCTTCTCTTCCTAATGAAAGTTTGGTCGAAGTTGATATGAAGCATTTTAGAGGCAGTAAGTTTTCGTTCTCAAATTATTTTCCTTGACTAAGATTTCGAAATGTATCCCATTAAAATTTTGATTGTACAGTTGCTTCAATATTGAGAATAATCCTTTTTTAAGAGAAGAAAAATAAGAAAAAAGATGACAGCGAGTCTTTGATTCATCGTTGAAGAAGAAAAATAAGAGGTCTCGAGTTATTGGCAGCCATAAATCGCGCGCCTTGTAATGAAAGAGCGACGCTCGGCGAACTTCGTATGACGTATAAAGAAGGGCTTCGAAAGGCAGGTCAGGACGGAAGGGCGTGGAGGAGCTGTTCAAAGGATCCAAGAGAGCTCGTTGTGAGCGAATGGTACATCAGAAGCTTACTCGTCGAGACGACGAGAATGGGTAGTAGTGAAAAAGAGAGAGAGAGAGAGAGAGAGCGAGTAAAAGAACGGCTAAACTTCTCCGGTGGTTTTGTTGCCGGTACTGCTGCTTCGAGTCATACTCCCTCGGGACTATGAGCTGCTGTTTCCACGTTTCCAAGTATGTAGAGAGTCAGAACGAGAAAATTTGGAGAGGCGTCATATAGCTGTACCATGTCATTTTCAATACTTTGTTTGGAAAGGTGTAAGCTTTAAGTTGGACATAAAAACCTTATGGTTCATTAACAATTTTATGAATGTATAATATCTGGCTGTAAATCAATTATTCCACCATACTCAGAAGAAAGTCATTTTTCAGCTGTAACATTTTATTTAGGCGTATTTATGTGAACTGCCTACAATTTTATTACACAAGCCTTAGTTTGGTAATAGCAGGGCACTAATTTTTTTTACTACGAATGTATTTGGTCTATTACAGTTTTTGATGTAATAGTATACATTTATAAATATACGTCAAAGTCCACTTTGGCAACTAGCAGGTTTTAATGTTTTTCTTCATGGCTGCGTGTTGTCAAAATTTTGTGAATATCATTACATTTACGTACATAAATACAATAAAAAAGTATTTAAAAGATATTTTCCTTAATATTTATAAAACCAGTTTAACACTATTCAGTTGAAAGAAGTAAACATAAGGAGGTACCTCAGTCACGAAGTTATCAAATAGATTTCGTTCAAACTTCGTACAATTGATGCTTTAGAAATATAGAATACACCGTTCAATTTTTGTTGCTCTGGGTTAGTTAATGAAAGAGAAAAATGTAACATGAAATCTTATGGAAAAAGTGGAGGTTATGAACATTTGTATAAATATCGCAAAAGTTACCGAACAGATCTTAATGAAAATTAGGGAGGATATAAATAAACATACGAGGAAAAGTATGGTAAAGAAATTAGGCAATGAGCTCACCTCTGAATCTAATGATCAATCAATTATTAAAGACACTCTCGGGACTTGGTAACTTTTGATGCCATGTTGCGTTGGCGCTGTTGGCGGAAAATACGAACGTAACTCCAAAAAATTTGGCTTGGCAAAATATAAATTTTTTTTTCGTCATAAACACATAATTAAGTAACACTCGAATAATTTAATAATTTAATTAATTATAAATAATTTTGGTAACATAAAAAATACTTTTGAACAAAAAATTACAGACAATTAAAGACTTGGTAGAGAAGTGTAGTTAAATTTTTTCAGACATTTCTAGATTGGTACTCTATGGCTGAGGTACCTCCTTAAGTATAAAACATAACTGCAAAATTTAAAAGAATCAAATTGTTACGTTTTGAATCGAGTTACGCACTTCATCACAAAGTTCAAGCTGCAGGGTGTGGTAGCTCTTTCCTCACACAAAAAGTTTCAAATTAAAGTTTTTAAATATCCGCTTCCATAAGCAATCTATAGGGTTATATAATCATGATTATAATCACGAGGATATAAGCATACTCTTACTTTTATGTTATTGACCTCAGTATTCTACATCTCACGCTTAGTAGGTAGATATCCAGTTAGGAGCACACAACATTAGCCATTACTATTTCTTTAATACTCTCTGATTTTCTCTCTCTGTCTCCTCTCACATACTCTCAGGCAGTTGCGCGAACGCTTGAAACCCTTGCGTTTTACCTTGAAGAATGTGGGTCTAGGAGAAACAACTTCTAACACTTTCGTTAATTAAACGTTTTCTCTCTAATTGAATAAAATTCTTCTGCCTGTTTGTGGTAGCAGCTCGTGTTTTGATATTTATCCTTGTGAGTAATTATTTACCATTATTAAGCGTGCCCCGTTGGAAACGTATAAATTTAGAAAGTGCGATGTGTGGATCATTATAATATCCTACTCTCGTTCTAACTGTTGATTATTTTCAGCATTGCCATTATCTAGTCCTACAATCGTATTGAACGAGGATTCTATGTAATGATATTTTTCTTCCAAACGTCAAAATGATAAACAAATAATATTTAGTTTCGTTCTTATAAACATAAGCCTTATGTAGATTGAATAGTTGCTTAACATCCTATTAAAACTTAATGATACATTTATAGTTTAAGTCATATCAATTTGGTCGTTAAGACATGTCGTTAGAGTGAGCACGAACTTGTTAATTTAATAACATAATTAATGAATTTTAAATATACTAGATTGTTCAAGTTTTGATATTTTAAAATCTTATCTAATGAATATATGAGTTTTTAACGCTGAGATTCTCTAAATTAACGGAAATTGCATACTAAATCATTACCAATCAAAAGTTAAACATACGTGTACCTCATTGACAAATTCATTTTTAATATTTTGGATTTGACTATTTCAAATCAAAATGTATGAATCATAAATTACAGTAATCTTATTTTTGTGAGTTTCAGTCAATTTGAATTTAGCTGTTATTGTATTTAATAATTAAGTTACATCCAATACTCGTGAGATTCAGCTTTACTGTGGACCGAACAACAAATATTTGATAACCCTTACAATTTAAAATCCTTTGTGTAGACTTTACACGTTAAAAAACTGTACTGTAAACATTTTTTTAATCCCCCACTTCAAGTCTTCGCCAAAATTCTAAAAAAAAATTTTTTTGTCTGAATCCTAAGATTTACGAGCTCGTCGCTGCAGGCGTTTCATAAAACAAAAGCCTCCCAAGTAAGTAAGAAAAATTACCAAAGAAGTTCTTCCTTCGCAACTCATCCTACACCTCTTCGGCAATCTCCTCTCCGACTTACCCCGTTCAGTCAACGAAAACTTCACCACTCACCATCCAGATCTCCACCACGGAACATCTCTCCCACCCTCTTATCATGTTTTTTATTTCCCTTGTACGCTTAGCCACACGAGATATTGTTTTTGCCGCCACGCGGCCAATGCCGCTATTTCCAAGGATTCTCGCGTGCAGCGCCCGTGTTAACCCCCCCACCGGATCGTTTTAGCACCACTGCTACCGGCATCAGCCGGTCGAGCGAGCACCCCTCCGGCTTGCTGGTGGCGTCTCGGGGGCGGTTATCGATTCTCCGGCAGTGCAGCCCCCTCTCTAGACTCTGCCTCTGCCGTCACCCTCGCCCTAGCTCGTATACATTTCCGGATAAAAGGATGCCAGGAGGGAAGGAGCGAGCGAGATAGGGGAACAGCCAGGAGGGGGAGGGGAGAAAGAGGGTATGACGGCTCTCACCCCTCTCGGCCTCCTTCTTTTCACCAGTCCACACCAGGTTTTTAGTTTCTCTCATTCTCCCTTTCCCCCCCCCCCGTGCTCTCATTTGCACGCTCGCTACGCGGTACTCATTTTTTTGCATTACCGCGCTTGCACTTCGCTCTCCCTTCCTTAACCCCGGTGCAGTTCACCCGCGACTTTTTTTCCGCGCTCTCTTGCAAACAGCAAAGCCAAAAATATCCAACTACTTCTTCCACACTGACAAGTTTCGATGTCCTTTTCTTCCCTAGATCCTAGCATGCCCTTCCCCTGACTGCGTCTTTTTTCGTGAACCACCAGACTCACGTCCTGTTCCTCTACCATCTGCCAATCTTCTACTGGAGCAGTCAACGTAACTACCCTCCTTTTTTCCCACCCACGTTGATCCGTCCAATCTACTATTCAAAGGAGCGTCTTGATAGTCCTCCCTCCCATCCTCTTTTGTTGGTCATCAGCCGACTAAGGTCTCGTTTCGGCTCTCGACTGCCAAAGCAGTAACTATTAGCTATTATACGGAGCGGAACTTTAATTATAACATCACCAGAGCGCAGTTAAATGGAGATAAACTTTCTCTCGAGATTGACTGTGTCTCGTAACTCCGAGCCACTACCATCTATTTGGCATTTTTTTAAATGCTTTAGCCATTTATCACATCGTCTCATTGAATTCTATAACTTCACTGTTGACAAACTCGTCGTTGGTGTATACTACTTGTTGTTCGGTTTTAGTTCTGTATTCCCTTTGTCATGAAAATGAAGCCTCACAAATGATTACGTAGCTTTGAGTAATGAAATCCTAATTTCACATCTCGAAATAGTTTCTGTACTTCTTAGTGAGTCTTAAACGAGTCGTAAATTACATCGTTGTTTCTGCATTGATCCCATGTTGAACCTATGTTGATTCAGCATTGAATCAGCATCGATATAAGTAAATATTAGTAGTTTACTTCAAAATAATATACCTTTTTTACGTTAACATTGCAGTTGCGATTCAAATAACTTTTTTGAAAGTTTATAACTTCAATACTGTCAAGTTGATAACAAGTCAGCGTTGATTCAACGCTGAATCAGTATCAATTATACATGGAACTTATATAGAATGGACGATGTAATTAACGACTGATTTCAGCGTTGATTTAGCATTGACATTTTTAATAGGGTTACCCACAATGGTAAGGAACAAAAACAATAATCACCATCAGCAAAGCTTTGGCAAAGTAAAAAAGTAAGTTCTGGGTTATTCAACACGTCATTTAATTCTACAAAAACCCTAACAATCTCTTCTCTGACAACAGTCAAGCTTGGCTCTGAGAAAATTCAGGTCCCAATGTGCCATTCGATTAGCTATCTTTATCGATTACCATCAATTCTATCGCCTTTATGCGTTTGTTCCTTTCTTCTCTCTGGCTTCGGCCAGCAGATGCGTATACACCCGTTTGTTCGTTCATTTATAAGGCAGTATTGCTGGAAATAAGTGCTGCTATTGATATGAACGTATAGACTATATAGTCATATTGCATACGTGCAATGGATGGAAAAGTAGAGACAGAAGGCTTGAACGTGTATACACGTGGAAAACACAGAAAACTCAACGCATACGTAGATATATCCAAGGATACATGAAGGCTATGTTGTTTGTACAGGTATAAGGGAGCGAATCAAATCGATTCGGACTTGTCACTATACTACTTGAAAAAAAAAAAAAAAAAATGTTACTTAGTCCTATTTTTTTCATCAGAGAAAGATAGCTCAATGTCAGTTTCCATGCAAACGTAGGTAGGTTTCGAATAGAAACACGAGGACTGAGGTACACGCTTGAGGGCGGAAAAAATGATAAGTATCGTTCTTTCGTAAGTGTATGTATACGTACATACAGAGGTATCGAGTTGTGCAATATGGTTAAAGAAAGGAGGTAATGGCGCGCGACAGGGGCTTGCAAGAACAAAGTGAAAATGGAGGAATACGTCGGAGAATAGAGATGCTGGATGCTGCAACTGACGGGATAAAACGAATTGAGAGATTGTAGTTGTAGATGTACGTGTGTATTGTTGGGGGCAGGGAAGAAGGGGTCGAGGCACTGATGCGTTTGAGTTGAGGGATGAAAGGAAGGGTGGAGGGATCAAAAGGGGAGAAGTGAATGATGTTGAAGAAATGTAAATTACAGTTAACATGTTTTTTAAAGTCAGAACGTGGATGAGAAGAAATTTGGGAATTATATAAGCAGCCAATGGTGAATCAGTTTGATGAGTACGTAATTGATACAACTTATTATCTACACCTGACTGTTTTATGTTTTGGACGTCATTTGTGTCATTTGTACTGTTTGATGGAAAATAAAACCCACACTAACATTTGTGCAATTGAAAAAAAAAAAAAAAAAAAAAAAAAAAAAAAAAAAGCCAGCACGTACTGTAAAATACCGAAATGAGATGTTAAAATAGATAATAAACTAGTAATAAAATTATTGTAATAGTTTTTATTCCTCTAATATACTCGGCTGATAAACAAAATCTATCGCTCTAAGATTTTGTTTAACGTAGAGGAGTTAATATTTGTCTTCTTCATTTTTATTATCCTATGATATAACAAACGATGAAAATTTTTGAATGCATCAGATATCATCTACAGATTGTTTAATTTTTATCTCAGTCACGCTTATACAGTATCAATGAGGTATATCATAACTAAATATTCGACTCATTACTGATGCTCGGTTCACGCACTATAACTTGACCATACCTGAATGTAAGTAATCCGATATCACGAAAATCAATAACATGGTTATCTCCTGAAGTCGCTAAAATTATCCGGTAAAAAAATTATTATTCTTCATGCAAAAATAACAACTAATATATTACTCCAATTTTCCATATAACATGTAGCTGCACCTTGGCTACGTTTGTAGAAAGAAAATACTCAACAGAAACTCGAGAGATCCTAAAGAGGATAAAAAGAGAGTGAAAGAGAGGGTGGACTTGGAAATGAGGAAGTAGGGGAAGGCACCCGATAGACGGGTAATGAGGTTACTCGTACTTTGAGACGCAGTCGAGAGCACATCGATCGCCGCGTGAATCTCCACCTATAATCATACTCCAGCGGTAGAAGAGGAGGAAGCGCAATGGCCAGGTTACAACTGCTACAGCATGACGGCTTACCAGAGTCTACACATCTTCCTTGTAGAAAATGAGTGTGCCGATTTCCGAGATCGCGTCACGACTCTCTGTAATGCCAAGTGAGAAGTCAACAAACAAAGGGAGAAATGTGGAAAGAGAAACTTCCAGCGTTATTTCCGTATTGACGGTCGACGACCGCCAAGCTTTTGGTATCGATGCAAATTTTCGCACCGCGCGAACTTTCTACTCAGCTATTTTCGTATAAGAATTTGCTCACTTGCGATTTTCACTATAATTTTTTTAAGCTGATCGTCATAAATGGTGTGAACAAATTTTTCATACAGTGATTCTATTGTAAAATAGCAACTATAACTAATACCAAAAATTATTTCGCTACAAAGTTTTTCAAAAAAAAGATGCACAACATTTTTTAATAGTGGAATAAAGTCGATTGTTGCCAAACACGTTTACTCTGGTATAGTTGACGTATGTTATGACATAGAGTACCAATTGCTGCTCGCTAGAATAAATACTCTGAATTTATGGAACAGCATGTTAAATGGATTTTAAATCATAATTAAATATCACTGACAAACTTTTATTAGGAGTGTGTGGCTAAAACATTCTGGAAAGTCTAACTGATAATTTTAATACTTATTTTCAACTACTTTTTAGATGGGTTTATGAATTAAAGAAAAGTAAACCCTGCTTTTATTTCCAAATTCGCAGTAATTAGGTACTTAACCCAAATATATAACTGAAAAACAAAAAATGTTTACTATGATGGACTTTTTAAAACCAAATGCAATATATTTTTTTTTAATATTTCACAATTACTTTCATGAAAGTTGAAACATTATTTTCCATGAAATCTATTTAATTCAAAAATTATTTGAAATTTTTTATGGAACTGAAGTTTAATTAAGAGAAAAAACTTTGAATTCACAAATAATAAGAAAAATTAATTCTCTGTACAGAAAGTACCTGATAAAACTACTTTTCATGCAGTGTAAAATGCTACATAACTTCAAAAAAAAAAATTTTCATATCTTAAATACTACGATAACTTTGTCACACTGTGCTATCCCAAACTATAAAATAAATTGTGTACAACAATCCTTAAGTACACTAAATTTACGAATTTTATAGTACCCATATCATATAGCACATGGTACAATACTCTCCACGTTTTTTAGAAATATAAATAAAAGTTTGACTACTCAAGAGCAAGCAATAACCACCGTCTACCTCTACCCTATTGTGCTCATTACTTTATTCTAGTAACCTATTTTTTTTAAACACTGAATGTTTCGATACGTTTAATAAATACATTTAACTTGTAGTACTTGAAGGACAATAATCCTGATACGTTAAAAAAAAAAAAAATTAAAATCCCTTAAAAATGATCTCATATCTTATAAAATGTAGTACTGTAGTTGAATTAACAATGGAAAAATAAAGATTTGAATTGTGGTTATCACAATTTCTATAGTATTTCTGATTCAAGAAAAAAAATATATATGTATATTTATAGAATATTGTAATGCGTATAATGTATTATATTTAAAAATCTGTGTTTTGTTTTTGTTATAGAAGCAGACGTGGCAGTGAGAAAAGCAGCGGACGTGGCGAATGCGTCTGCTTGCGGTGCTCTAAAAATGGTTGCCTCGACTCACAGCCTCGATGACCTGGGAGTCAGTCATATAGCTAGCGTAAGCCATCAGAGACACCAACATCATCACTCAAAACCAGCTCAGCCCAATATTTTGGACAAGCACCACAGCACTAGTCATTTGTTCGGCAAGAGCACCCAGGATAAACGCAGTCGACTCAGCAACGTCATCAACAATCTACATAAAAAAGTGCCACCCGAGCCCATAAAGTGTGACTCAGTGGTCGGAAGCGGTCTTTCCAAAGGCGAACAGGACAAACTCATGATGACGGTGCTCCACGACTGTATTATCAAACATGAGGAAAACAGCTCTACCGTCAAAAAAGATGATGAAGTCGAACGTGCTTCGAAAGATCTCACAGCCAAGCCTAGCCTTTCAGTTAAAGAATTTAAGGACCAGAATTGTTCTACGGTTGTGGTACCCTCATGTGAGGAAGAGATCTTTCCAGCTGCCAAGATTAACTTTATAGAGCCTTGCGAGGCGAACGAGAGCAAAGCTAACGCTGTGATTCCCTTTGTCGATAAATTAGGGGTCGAAGAAGCTGTAAAAACAAAAGAACGTGAGGAGAAGATGAATGTTGAAGGCGTAACAGAGACAAACGTCAGTGATACAAGTAATTCTAGTGGTTCAACACCTAAGAAAGAAGACGTAATCGATACATGTGAATCACTAAGTCAGCACCAAACACAAGATGAGTTGGAGGAGAGCTTAGGTTCACTTGGAGCTATCATACTGGACAGGTTAAGCGATCGGCAGCAAAATGCACCTACGACTCGAAAAGCTCAACAGAGCCCTTCTGATGACGAGGTACGAAATATTTGCAGGGATCTGGTTAAGCATCTGGTTAATAACGTATTTGAAGCATCAAACCTATCGAGTCAAGTAAGCACAGAGAAAGACACTGGGTCGAGCCTAGATGGTTCAACGCAAAGTCTACACTGCAGCTTACCACTAGAGAAAGTCGCATCAGTACTTCCAAATTGTCAGAACCTAAACTCTCCCGCTCCTCTTCTTCCTCTTCCATGCCCACAAATTATATCCCCCGTAGTCGTATTGCCCCTTCAATCAACAAGTCTTTCGAAGCCAACGTCTTCCTCAACACCCGTCGTCGAACCAAGTCTCGCAAAGAGTTCACGCGTGGTGCGACATTTGTGTCTCTACTGCGATCGCAAATTTGCCTCGGTTATACTGCACCAACGCCACACGGAACGTATTCACCAAGGGAGTACAGGTCGACGCAGTTCCGAGCGCAACCCACGTAAGCCTATCCAACAGAGTTGCCAGTACTGTATTGATCGGAGTCCGGAAAACTTGTCCAGTCTGTTCCAGCACATGATCAGTAGCCACAGTGATAAGTACTATGGGTGTCTACAGTGTTTGACTAGGTTTCAAACAAAAGACGCCCTGACTTCTCACATTCACGAGATCCACAGTAATGTAGTGGTTCAGATGGAGAAACTAAAAGAGCCGATCCACGTCAATCTCAAAAAGATCCAGTCGCACGAGACGGCTGTCAAAGAGGAGCCTGATAATAGCAATGTTAAACCCAAGCCGAGAGAGTGTGAGTTTGACAATCCAGAATTCTACCGCAAGGTGAGCAACAATATACAGGAAAACCTCTTGAATCACCTTGACGGCAAGATCGAGGATACAAAAAATGGCTCTCCAGTTGTAACCACGTCGTCAAAATTATCATCAACGGTGGAAATACCAAGCAATCCTGTCACACCCCCCGAAAACAACGGAGCAAGAACACCACAGTACCAATTGCTCGTCGATATCTCCCTATCGGCTGTAACACCGGTATACCACAAGATTCGCTTATCTAAAGGTCCAGAAGACTCAAGCGAGCTAGCGGACAAACCAGGAAAGTCATGTAGTAATCGTATACATCCACGCAGGCTTTCTTTCGAAAAGTACACCTTTCCCCGCAAATACGATAACAAAGAAGAGTTGAATGGCTCAATACGTGATTTGAGCAAGTTTGATTTATCAACGCAGTTGACTTTACGTAGAAAGCAAAAACTGATAAAGCAGCAGAAAAGCCTATATAATCAAACAGGTGATGTAACAACGTTGTCCGATAAAGATGTTGTTCAAGAAAGGACCACAAACACTGAGAAGAAAAGTGATACTGGTAATGAAGTGGTTGTGAGTGCTAGTGACGCTAAAATTGACGACAAAAGTGCTCCGAATGATGAAGTTGTAAAGTGCGAAGAAAGTGCTAAAAACAAAGATTATGATTCATCATGTGAAAACAAATCGACAGTGTTTACCAGTGAGTTTGCGAGTTTCATGAGGCTGAAAAAGTGCAGTGACGATAACAGTAAAAAAAATAAAGAAGTAACCAATGCCGAGCTCACGGGGGAGTGGTCCCGTCCCCGAGTGTACGTATGCGGCGCCTGCGCTGAAAGATATGTGAGTATTTTCATTTGTGCAAATTTACTTCTTTCATTCATCTTTTTTGCTAAACTCATACTTGCCCATCCCAATAAGTTTCTCCTAATTTGTATTCACGCAGTTATTTGATTTTGTATAAAGATTAACACACAACAATTTTATCATAACGAAGTTGCCTTTAGAATATTTCCTTAAAAATTTTAATGAAACAATGATATTAAATATAAGTTTAGTTTGGAAAAGTATTTATTACTTCTTAAAATTTTTTTTTGATAATTTTTTTAACGTTTCTTTCACTTAGTTTACGCTGTTTATATTTTTGCACTTTTTGACTACTATTTTTTTCTATTGTTATCTCAGAAAAGTTATGTTAATTAAAATCGTTGAGCACACATAATTAACTAAAGATTTAAATATGATTCAATCAGATTCAACTTTCATATCTAAGTAATCCCGAGTAACTTCATGATTACTGTTTTGCTACTATTTTACTGTTTTTTTTTTTTTTTTTTTTTTTTTTTTTNTTTTTCATTAGATAAGTTGGTTGTCTCTTACTTAACTTTCAATTTTGACCTGAAAGACTTTTCTTACTTTTATCACTTAATCTTTTAAGCATCTAAATTTTTTTAGTACACTAATTCCACTCATTTTTTTATTCTATTAATAACTGTTTTGGTCTTTTTTTGCTTATCTGTGATCGATTCCACTATGTGATTTCTCCTAAATAAATCTTACTATGGTATAAACGATTTTTTATCTCTCCTTCTCTCTCTCTCTTTTTCTTTTTTCAGTTGCTTTTTTTCTGTGTACATTTATTCTTACACACTTTTGTCAATCCTCAAGTTTTTTTTTCTTTTTGTTAATATTTTTTATAAACTCATTTTACAAGTCATTTTTAAACGAGACAAAACTGTTAGCAACATTACTGTGTAACCTGTTCGTCATGCATTTTATTCAAATTTCCTTTTTAAAAAGTATATACATTATATTTATTCAATCAACAGCAAAATAAAACTATTTTTTATTCTTATCTACTAACACGAGTACTTTAGGTACAGGAAAAGCATCTCGATAATACTTTGGGGATAAAATTTATTTCGAAGTGACCTTAGCTGTTACTTTTAATCAAATAGTCTCTGGTTCAACATAGGTATCACTAATATTTTTTGAAAATTTTTTAAAATTGCGTGTATATTTTTTTGAATATTGCATTTCCATTATTACATTGCGTGGATTACATACATATACTAAAACTTACTGTCAACTCACAATAGTTTCATTGCAACTTAATTTTTCTACTGCCTTTAACTAAAAAACTACCAGTTTGTCACTTGTCCGTTATAGGACAAAAAATGTTTTAAATTAATCCATTTTTTCAAATACCAGGTGGTAGAAAGTTCAATCAACTTTTTTTACATAACAAATCTAATACCATAAAATTTAACGCCTTACCGTTTCAAAGATACAAACAAGAATCATAACAAATTCAAATACATTAAATGTACTTTAAGTGCTTGTGTTCTAGTCACCAAATATTAAAATGCCTTACAAACATAAAGCAAATAAAAGCTAAAATTAATCTCTAGAATTAAAAAATTTAGTTAGTAATTTAAATGTGATTGGATATAAGAGAGTTTTCATCAAAAATCTTACGTGTGATTGATTTAGAAGCTTAACTTTAATCCCTCTATTACTTCTATCAAAACATTTGTGATGTTAAGACTCTTTTTATTTTTGGGACACATGTAAGATTCCATTTAATTATATGCTAAAATTTGTTTTAAATAAATACTTTAGATGTTTACAAGACGTTGGTTATTATATTTTGTTGTACCAAACTTCAGAATAACTAAGTGTCAGAGTATACATTATGTAACTATTTTCATATTTTAGACTGAGACAAACGTTCTAAATTTTTGTTACAATCCGTAACTTGAAAGCCTAGCACATGTCCGTGAGCCACAGTCTAAAAAGTCATCAATGAAATCTTGATTTTTTTATCCGGTTTATCAAAATACGGTCAATAACGGTCATTATTAACGGTCATTATTAACTAACCTATAATAAACGTGATCTCCATAAAATTTATTGAATTAACTGTTCGTATCTTGAACTAAAGTATATTGGATCAAACGTAATATGTATAACTGAGCCCTAAAAAATTCCTAATTCTAGATTTACACTGATTGGTAGACCATTTCATTTCAGCATTGGTAAATCACGCTTATGGAACATTCAAAACACTCAAAAGTATTCAGCACATGTATTTTTATTATATATCATGGTACAAAAATAATAAATCAAAACGTTTCATTTGAGATAGTTTCTTTGGCATGTAACTTTTAATTAAGAATGTTGCAAAACTGAAATTTATACTCCATGATAGTAGGAACATAACTGAATTTTTCACATTTTAGTTACCATTTAATTATCTTTCAATAAAAATAAAAATTAAGTAATTAACATAAGCTTTAACAAAATACAGTGAGGGTTCAACCTATCTAAGTAAATATCAGCCACTTAAATAGAGATATAGTAAAACACATTTTACATTTTGTATAAAACCAAGATCCAGTTACAATAAAAAAACTCACTACTAAAAGTTTGTGCGAATTATAAAGAAATTAAGCTCTTAATCATTAAAATTCAATATCTGTAATTACAGTGAAAATACCTTATTCGCGGAGAACATGTTCCATAAATATACTATAAATGCAGAAACCATAAATAGCAAAAGGTAATTTATATGGGTTGACAGGGAAATAGTTCACAAGGTAAAATCGAATAAAAGACATGCACAAGCCATTTCATTAGACATCCTTTAACAACATTAATAATTACCCCCAGGTTTCGAAAATATACGAGACAAAGTACTCAATCTTTGAATTGATAGGGTTCACTAAGATTTTTAAAACTAAGACCACCTTGCAGTATTTATTGAAGCGTTCTCAATTAAAAAAAAATTGGAACGAAGTATGTGTTTCCTGATGCAGTTTTTCCAACAATTTTAATGCCATGCATTAATTATCACTCCTAGAATTTATTGAAACATCCTCTCACCTCTTGAAATCCTTTATCTGTAGATTCATCTCTAGCTACTTTAACACGTGTAAAAAGATACTTTGCCCTTTCAGATTATTGAATTATTTAGAAGCACTGCCATATAGTTAAGATCATCAATCTATGATAGTAAATATTTATGTTGACAATAAAGTTGGAACAAGAAAGTTCGTTATTTTGTCTTATTTTCAAATAGATCTTTGAGTTAATTAGCTGGTATTGACTGATTTGATATGACTAAGCCATTTTCCAATGTGTACACGGTCAAGTATTTTTATTTTTTAATCTACAAATTTTTTCTACGTATTCTCCACTGATGGCAACTTCACAATGTTACAAAAAATTTTGCAATGATCGTAAAGTTAAAATAAATATTTATTTTGGGCATAGTTGTAAGGTAGTTTTACTTCTTCCAAAAAAGTACTAACTTTTTTTTTCAAATCCAGGAAACAATGAAGGAGCTGGAGGAGCACAAGTCCATGGCCCATCCAAACGTCTGGTGTCAGCACTTTGAGTTCTCAGGGGACCAACGCGAGCTCTACAAGCACCTGGTCTTTCTGCCTGGCTCGCAGCGTGCAGCTAGTCCACCCACCTTGAGCGTCAGGACTCGCCAGCAAACGATATCCGAACGGGCGTGCACCAAGTGCTCAAAAATTTGTGCCAGTATGTCTGAGTTGCACAGGCATATGCTTGAATGTGGCGGTGATCAGGCTTGGCTCTTGGGTTTCTTTGGAAATGGAAAAAAGAAGTGCAAGTGGAGGCCGTTTGGCAGCAGGAGTCGGCGTAGGAGGCAGCGGGGTATGAAAAGGAATATACAGAACTCACAAACTCCAAGAAACAATGTAAACAGGGAGAGACAAACGCCCAATGGACCTCGTGTTAGACCTAGTGATCGTAAGTTAATATTAAATGTTTCCCTGACGCTCATAAAAAAATAATTGACAAATTAGCTCAGTAACACGTGAATATCTTCTTCAATGTTTCGTATAAGTCCCCTGACTAAATCCATGTTACGCCATCTAGTGTTGAAAATTGACTGAAAGCTCGTACATTCTTAATATTTTATCTAACAGAAAATTTACAGAAATTAACAATAACAGATGCCTTAGAGCTTTCTTAAGGTCAATCCATCATTAACATCTTGCCATTGAACTAAGTGTTCAAATGCCGCAAAAAATCATAGTTACACCATACATTCAAACCATAACCTAATACTCACATCGAATTCCGATTAATAAACTGACTGATTGTTATTTGCTATGAGCAAGTTAAATACTACCCCTATTTTTCTAGACTTTCCATATTAAATCTTATGGAAGAAAATTAGTTAAAGCGACCGTCACTAGCAGATTCGCCAGAAATTTCCATAAAACTGCTTATGAAAGTGACAAGTCGTGCCAGCCCTCCCCTTTGTGGAGGAGACGGCTGGCGCCATAGGTTCTCCGACTCGCACACACAGAATAAGTTCTTGACGAGGCCTAAAAAAGCTTTACTTTTCTTCAATCTTCGGTGTTGTCTACGATTCTGAAACCCTCTATTTAGTTTCAAACCATAAAAAATTGTAAAATTTTTTTTATTAATTAATCATATAAATTTTAGGACGGGCATACGTATTTTCTTATTTATGATTGAACCGTTAATTTCTCTGTACGTTATTATGTTATAAATGAATAGAAACTCTTTGAAAATATTTTTTTTTATAACCAATGCGTAATTTTTTTTTGTGATTTGTAATAGCTATTAATAATTGTTAATAATAGATAATTTTTATTGTTTTTATGATAAATCTAGACATTAAAAACTGTTTTTATTGATTTTTTTTATTTTCTACTAATTTTTAAGAGTAATTATTACCAACTTATCAAATAAAATTATTTCCGCTTAGTTAAGAATTTCTAACGTACTTACATTGATTAAACATCATATATTAATATGAAAACTATTTTTTAAGGGGAAAGCATCCAAAAAATGTTGGCCAATCTACCAGCCAAGAGAGCATCTCGAAAAGTTCTCCAAGAAAACGCAATGCTTCGATCCCAAGGTCGACTTCGAAGTGTAAGTTTAATACATTATGTTTGTACGTGCATTTATTCCATTTAAACCGTCCTCATCATCCAATAACCTATTCCTTACATTGACACAGTCATATTCATTTTAATGTTATATTTACCTTTAAAAAGAAAAACTAAGAATATTGCTTAAAACTACAGTTAACCACGAGGTTAACTATAACTGTTCTACAGCAGTACTATTTTAATGAAAAAACAAATACAAATTACAACTCATGATATAATTATAGGGTGTACTACTATACAATTAATTTCACAAAACTATTTCAATGTAACACATCACTTGCACACTTGGATATCAATAACTATAAAAAGTCAAATTTTGGAACGGCATCATCATTTGTATACTGAAACAAAAAAAATTCGTGAGAGATGATTGTTCCCATTAGTTTGGATTCGCTAAAATAATTTTCAACTTGCGAAGCTCTACCATAACGTGCCACTGCTATGCAATCTAATGACTTATTGTGCGGTTTAATTAATATTTTAATGGAGTGCCAGCTGCGTTACAATACATCCGCGAGTACTGTATACCTACTGCCGAGTGTAGCAGTTCGGAAAATTAGGTTATATGCCTTTAATGAATCCGTCACAGCAATTGGGAGCCGATGAAGCCGCTCGTGCATATAATGTTCTGTATCCTGACGTTCGTTAACATGCATTTACAAAGTTTTTAATTTTAATTTTTTTAATAACTTATTTTAAGTATTCATTGATCATTTTCTGATAGGCAAAATTACAATAAGACACATATAGATATACTTATCAGCCTTTACAATAAAGTTACACAGATTACGTGTTTTTGACTTAATAATCCGTAAGAATCCAGGTGCCGAAAACATTTGGTGATAAAGCCTATCATGAAAAACATTAATGTTTATTGTATTAAATCGTTTATGGTAGAAAATCCGTCGCCACTAACAAATAAAACTTTTCTTGAATTTGAAATATGTTATACATTAAATTTTTTTATGTTATCCATAATTTTTTAAAGTTAATTAACGTTAACTCATCTAGCTAACGGAAAAATTCCTACAAATGAGACATTTTTGATATTTGCCAAACAAATGTTTTTCTCTTAAAACTCCTATAACTTTAGATTTGTGGCACTGAATTCAACACAAATTTTGTTTATCAGTAGAGCTTGTCTCTAGCTTTCATCTAGACCAAATGAGCACTATTTAAAATGGTTTACTACTTTGTTGCCGTTAAAAGTTAGTTTAAGGAGGTTTGGGAGAAAAGTTTAAAATGGAGAAACGTGCCAAAAAAAAATGTACGTTATAATTGATCTTGTTAGGAGTGCACATGAATTTTCACCTTTCAGATTTTTCACCATGGGAGATATACGAAAAAAAAATTATGAAATATTGACGGTCTGTTATGAGAGATCAAGGTTAGGTTTGCCTTTTAACTGAAGTTAAGGTATATTCTAAATGTGTTGGAATAAAAAAAAAACGTTTTCATAGATAACTTGGTATAAAAGGAAGATGCTCGACAAAAAAATCAAGCCTTGCCAGGCATTTTTCAAAGATATAAGCAGTTACAGTCGTACAGTTTCAAGTTTGTAGAGTGCAAAAGGAGGTGCGCGGTAAAGGGGGCCCAGATGCGCGAGAAGGGGGGACTCCCCGTTCCTCGCCTCTCTGAATGATACTCCCAAACCTCCTTAATATTAAATGTGCATCTCGTGATGAAAAGGCCATTGAATTACATGCCAAGACATACGTCTCGTAATTTTACCCAACAGAACTGGGAAAAAAATTTGGTAAAGATCTGTTGCCTAAAAGTAATAAGAAAAAAAATTTGATTTTAGTTCAGAACTGACAGAATGAATCGGAACTAACATTTTGAGCTTTAAATTTAACATTTTGGCTTTTACAACTCGTAGACAAAACATAAGGACTTTTTCTTTTACAACATTTTTTTTAACTATCAGACTATATTAGAATATACAATTTACGTACCTGGTACAAGTACATCGAGTATAGTCACTTTAGTAATGGATGGAACTGAGCGACATTTTTGTGTCCATTCGAATAACCGAAAATCAAATACATGGCAATTTAAGATATCACAACTGCTAGTAACGCTAGTTAATTTAATTTTTTTTCATATTTATAGTTATGTAAAAAAAATTGTAAAAAAGAAAAAAAAACCCGTGGTAGGAGATAGTTGTTTTTATGTCTATTTTTCTATTTTTGCTACTGAAAGCGCAGTAAACGTTCAAAGATAACAAAAAAATTCACGAGGTAGGAAAAATGTTATCAACCGTTAAAAAGATATCAAAAATAATAATTAGACTTCGTCAAAAACATCTGATACAATTATAGTTTTAATAAAACAAATTAAGTTTCTAACTTCATCAATATTCTTTTTCAATAGAATTAAAAATACACCATAACACATACAGTAATTAATAGATAGATGTACTACCGACTCTTTTTTCCAACTAACATCTTTTTATTGTTAATTTTATTTCCGAGAAAAAAGCTTGGACTTAAAGTATTGTTATTTGTCTCACAGGGTCATTCTGGTGCGGTATCTGATAATCCAGCCTCACGTATGGTAAGGAGTAAGGCAGTACTGCGCAACAAGCTGCTAAAAAATGCCAAATCCTTCCAACGAAAGAAAAATCTGTGGGAGGAACGCCAGCAGGAGAAGGAAGGAGCTCACGCGTCCAGCGACCAGTCCAACCGTTCAAGTGCATCCAGGATCTCAAGTATTGAACCGAAAAGCCCGACGACAGCCTTGTCCGCAAGGAAAGGCGGCAGATTGCTGCGCAAAGTACGACTCCTTGACAAGCGTAGAAATGTTGGTGCACAGAGTCTAGAACAAGAATCGATAGAAATGAATCGAAGGATCAAACTAAGGAGCACCGTCACGTCATCGTCTGCGCTAAGCGACATTGAGCCAACAGATATCAGCTCTTTGGCTAGAAAGAGGCTTCTACCGCGTGCAAGCAAGCTTGAGCCACTAACTGAACACTTGCCAGGAGCTGTCAAAAAGAGAAAAGGTCGACGTATTATGAATACCCTCCTATCGGTGACATCAAGTGTCTCGTCCAGCGCGAGATTGAAAACTCGGCCACAATTGCGTAGCAGTGACACTAAGCTTGCCAATAATCGTCAGACAGCAATTACCAGAGCTCAGAGGATTGAAAGTCAGCCCTCGGTGAGACTGCTTACGCGGTCAAAGCTACGAGCAGCTGCAAAACACGCCTGGATGGAGCATACCAAAAGTTCCCGGAGAATCACTAGACTTACGTCTCAGGATGCTGAAAGAACAGTTGAGCTGCTCGAAACGATACAAGTGTCAGATAAATCGGTGACAATGTTTTCATCAGTGACTATGGAACCAGAACTTTCTAGCAACTCGAAAGAAGCTGGACCACTGATGTCAAAGCCAAAGTTGTTAAGAACGGCATCGAGAAATTCGACAACCAATCGACGCAGTCTCGATAAAATTCCAAGCGAGGAAAGGAGCTCAGAATCAACGAGAACGTCGTCAAGGAACTCATCAACCAGTCGGCGTAGCATCGACAGTAATTCGAGTGAAGAGAAATATCAAGAAAGCGAAAAAGCGTCACCAGTGAACGGTCCCGGCCGGAGACCAAAGAAAAATTCTAGTATCCCTGTGAGCAATAGCGATGAATTATCAACAACAAACCAAAAACATCAACAGACTGAACCAGCAGTTGAGATCAAAACTAGGAGTCAAAAGTTGTTATCGTTTTCAACTCCAGTTTTCACTACATCAGAGTCTAGAACTCGGCGTTCAACTACCTTCAGAGACGCTACATCTCATGAATTGCCAAAGAAAACCATTAAAACAGTTGATGAGCCTAGCGCACAATTCCTCGGTGGCAAAGAAAAGTCAGGCTTGAGCACCAGAAGTAATTCTAAAGCGAAAAAAGAGGTAGTCGTTGATATTACAGCTAAGAATGCAACCAAGGAAGTGGTCGAAAAAAAACCAGCCAGACGCACCATGAAAGACAAGACACCTGTAAATGAAAAAGTATCTGATGTAAATTTTACAACAGATGCTACCTCTGCTGCTGTTTCCTCTTCAAAGGAGAAAGAAAAAATTGGCGCAATAAGGAAATCACTAAGAATAAAGGAGTTCTCTGAAGAAGCAGCGAAAATATCACAAAATGAATCAGCTAAATCTGTTGAAGATTTAGAAGAAAAAGATATGGATAACATTTCTGTTAAGCCATGTGATACAGTTGAGGAAGAACATAGCCCAGAGAAATCAATCACGACCACTATTAAGAAAACAGGAATTGGTAAGCGCCGATGTCGAGTTAAGCAAGTCATTGAATCTTTAGTTGAAAATCCGGTGGTCAGTGAAGAGACTACCACGATCGAGAAAGTTCAAAGTGAAAAAATTCAGGAAACCGATATTTTCGGAAAAATATCTAATTTAAAAGAAGCAGTCGTTACAATTATGGAAATTAAACCAAATATTAAAACATCTTCTGTTGAACAGCAGGAAAACGATGACAGTAAAATTGTACAAAACTCAACTATCGAACAACTGCAACAGGAATCTTCTAACTCTAATATGGATAGTGGTAAAGAAAATTCAGCTGAAGCAGTGGTCACTATTTCCAAATCAAAAATTGTACGTCCAAAAAAGACACGAGGACTTCGAAATAATGGCAAAACACCATCTAACAAAAGGTCACTCAGTAACGTAATTGGCATTCTTACTGAGGCTATTAATGTTTCCGTCATCGAGCCGCAAGAGGCCACAACAGTGCTTACAGCTCAGACTAGTCTTGATAACAAAGGCAACAGTAGTGAAGACTTTACTTGTCAAATCAGCAATGAACTAAGTGCGATAGAAAATACTACTTCTCATTCTGAAGGTGTTAGTGATCCTTGTGTAAATATTAGTGAAAGTGCTAACGTTGATAGTATTCTTATTGAGGAACAGAAACATAGTGAGAACATCGAAATTACGTCAAAAGTAACAAAATCCGAAGGAGAAGAAACGAATAAAAATATTGAAAAAACGAATATGAAGCCTGAAAAAAGTGAATCCAATGAAGAAAAAAGTGTAAAAGTTACTGAACAGAAGCTAGAAAAATCAGCACCTGTAGTGGAGAAAAAAACTGAGATACAAGTGCAACCAAATTCCATTTTTCAAGACTCTGCAAACGATATTATTCTTGATCTGTCAAGAAGGAAGCCAAAGGGTAAAGGCTCATTTTTGGAAAAAATCGTTTCAAAGATTGCCAAACAAAAAGATGTTTCGTTAAATAGTGATGGAATTCGTCACGTCTCCTCTTTGGGTCAAAAGTGCATGGAAAGCTCAAAGATACCTGAGGAAAGAGATTTGATCAACTTGTCATGTAAAGAATCAAGTGTTGAGTTAAATGGAGCTACATCAGTGAGTGAAAGCATAAGTGCGAAATTAGAAGATGCCGTAACATTACATAATAATGTTTCAAATACACAGTTGAACTATAAGACCATGGCGGAAAATGTGAATATTACACCGGATAATGAGTTAAATGAGGCTATAATGGTGAACCGTGTAAATATTATAAAAAGTAATACTAGAGTCGAAAAAGATGAGGAAAAAAATGTTGTTGATACTTTATCAGTGAAAACTTTATCAACTACAGAAGAAACGCTTACTAGTTTTGAGAATAGTGTAAAAATAAATAATGTAACTAAGTGTAGAGATATCGATGAGAGCTGCCATAGTGTTGTAAATAGTGCAATTGAATCCGTGGATGGCAAAAACTCCGTAAATGTTAATTTGAAAGATAACGTGATTTCTATAGAAAATAGCGAAAAAAATATTAAACACTCTTCTGAAGTTAATACAACGGAAAAAAATCAAAAGAACTCTATTGATGAAAATGTAAATGAAGATAAGGAAGAAAGCTGTCTTGTAGATGTTATGAGATTACTGGACGAAACAAAATCAGTAAAGAAGATAGACGACATAGATGACGAGTTTTTAAAATCAGATAAGAGAGATCTTCCACATGATGAGCCAGCAGTTGCTGCGGTCGATGATTCTCCTTTGGTGGATAAGCATCCGTCGAGGAAATCAGGGCGTAAAGGCATTCAAAAAAGAAATAAACATAAGGTTTTAGAGTTAAAAGATACGAGTAATTCTATTGAGACATCTACCAAGTACCATACAATTGATACAAACGTACTGGAACAAGTGAATGATGACGTGGCGTTCGACTTAAAAATCGATAGTATAAAAACTACTGATAACGATAAAAGTGCAATTAATTTAGGACCAATTGCAAATGTAACACATAAAAATGAGATTTCTGATTCTGTAGAAATTGTTCAAGAAACAAATGAAACTCCAAAAGTGGAAGTAAATTCTAATGAAGAACTATCCATAAATCGAGATAAAAATGATAGCTGTAAGTTTATTGTAGAAAACGTAGAAATTTTAGATGGTATTACATCAAAATCTGTTATAAAGCAAAAGAAACGAGGTCGTAAGAAGAATTTCAAAACTGTAAAAGAACTTGAATTTCAAAAAGATCAATTTTTAACCGAAAATCCGTCTAAAACAATAGAATCGACTGATAACTTGAATAGTGAGTCAAGTGAAGCAAACCCGGTTGTAGTGAGAGATATGTTTAAAATTCCCGAAACTACTGAAGTTACCAAATTTTCCAAGAAACGTACTTCTAAAAGAAAGTCCTTCGTAAGTGATTCTAGTGACGCGGAACAATATGAAAAAACGGAGGTTGATATAGTGCAAAAACAAAGTAAAGACTTCGATGTTGATAATAATGTTGAACAGTTTACATCTTTATCGGAGACTGAAGAAAAATCAACTGCGAAACAAACCTTTAAGCGAAATACTCGTAATAGTCGAAGCATAGAAGTCAAAGAAACATTTTCAAGATTCAAAGAATCTGATGACTCCGATGCATCATCTACGAGTGAAGGAGAGTTTTTGCAGAAAAGACGCTCTCAAAGGAAACATGTCACGTTTGAATCTAGCAGCAACAATCATAAGAGTAATATTGATGAATCATTAGTTGATGAGAATCCAGAGAAGAGACGAAGTTGGAGTAGAAAAGCAAAGAAAAATATATGTCTTTCTGAAACTAGTGATTTTTTCACTGATAGTGAAATATCCAGTACTGAACTAGAAAATAAGCCTGATGAAAATTTATCAGCTAAGGAAACAATCACCAAAAAAATTAATAACAGTATGACTGAGGTTTGTGAAAAACATGTGCTTACAGAGCCTCATAAAGAAGAACCAATAACAAAAGAGCTAGAATCTCAAGCTGAAGTTGCACAAATTGATGACAAAAAAAACGAAACCCAACTGTTGAGACCTACTGAAGAACAAATAACTGCTAAAGACAACGATACCAATCAATCCATAGATAGTCAAGGAACAATCAATCAGTCAGTTCATTCACCTGACTTGCAGATAGGCTCCTTTCAAAAGAATCTTGACGTCACCAAACACCAACTTGTAGTAGCTGAAGGAATCTCTAGCTCGGAAGTTGATAACACCGCAAGGCTTGATTTGTCAACGCTTAAGAAACGTACTGCTGGCAATTTTTCAGTTGTAACCAAATCCGGCAAAATATTAATCATTGAAAAAAAGAAAAAACTAACAAAAGAAGCCGCCAAGTTTTTTTGTGATGTTTGTGCAACAAGTTTTACACGAAAGAGTAGCTTGAAAAAACATAACTTATCGCAGTCGCATACGTTACAAATCACTATGAACAATGGGAAGAACATTGTAAAAGATACTTCGAAAAATGATAATCCTGAAAATCTTGCCGTAGATGGTACTAAAATTAACTTGGAAAAAGAAAAAGAAGAAATAGAGCAAACCGAAAAAAGTATAGAAGTAAAGGAAAGTAACAATGAAATCGAAGTGGATAAGAATTTTGTAATTGAAAAAACCGAAGATATGTTGGTTTCAGAACAGAACGAAAAATGTATACCGGAACCAATTTCTGAACCTATTTCTCCATTGAGTTCAGAATCTCTTTTACAATCAGTTGAGATTGTCAATGATAAAATGACTACTCCCGTCCAAGAAATTCTTAACACACATACTCCAACGCTTCCTGAACTTCCGATGTTTGCTCTCAAATCTCCAGAACAGCTGGAAGACGAAATGCTTGATGAAGAGATATGCAAAATTACCGAGAATATGAGTCATGATGAATATGTTCTAACAGATCATGTAAGCCCAATCACTCCCGAAGCTACATCGACACCAGTTGAAGAGATAGATGTTTCGTTTAACAACGTTAAATCTGTCCCAAAAGTTTCAAAAAAAAAGAAGGAAAATAAAAATAAAAAGAAGAATTTAGCTGATGAGCATTTTAGTCTGGATACTCTTGGATCAAAAGTGCCACAAGAAAATCTTTCAGAATCTTTAAATATTAATTCAAATGCCGTTGAAAATCTTATCAAAAGAAAAAGTGTAGATTGTACAAACATTAATGAACCGACAATTGAGCAAAAAAATCAAATTGGTAAAACTGTTGATGAACAATTAAAAGATAATCAGAATAACCCTAATTTAAGTTCTGCTGTCAAAAGTGTGAATCATGAAGAAGATGTTATGGTTAAAACTAATTTAACACTTTACACAGACGATAGCAGACGAATAACTCGCAATCGAAGTCAAAATATTGATCCTCCCATGTTTGAAAATACTCGACCAAAAAGAAATAAAGCTCGACCCAGCTATAAAGAAGAGGAAAACTTAGATTTTGATGAAGAGTTACTTGAAAATAGAGTTGAAGGGATAAATAAAGAATCGAAAAAAGTTGAAAACAACACGAGTGTCACTTGCACTGATGAACCTCTATCTAGAAATAATACTAAAAAATCAAGGAAAGAATTAAAATTAAAGACCGAAAAAAGTCATACAGCAATGATGAATAACAGTAAAGTCTCTAATTTCGAAAAATCAATTTCTATGGAAACCGCCACTACTGAACTTAATGAACAACCAAAAGTACCAGAGAAGAAACACGATAAAGAAAATTCTGTGTTTATCAATTCAAAAGAAGAAAATAACGAAAATGAAGAAAAAGGATCGGAATTGATTATTGAAAGAAGAATTATTGATCTAAATCTCGAACAAACAGACCGAAAAAAAAATTATAACATTACTACTGATGATTTAGAAACTGAAATACTACCTAAGAAAAAGAGAAGCAGAAAATTGAAACAACCAACAATTGACGTGGATAATCCATTCTCTGATGAAAATACAGCAATCAAAAACGCGAGTCCTAGTGAAAAAAGTTTGCTAGAAAAAGAAATAGAAGAAGATAATGAGTTGTTTACAAATAAAAAATTACACAAGCACAGAAAGAGTCAAAACAAAAAATCAAAGAAAAGTTTTGGAGAAACTGATTCAATTCTTAAAATATCAAAAGAAACAATCGAATTAAATGTAACAGAAGAAACATCATCTAAAATCGAAAATTCATCAGTGAATTCTGATGTGAACAAACAGTTGAAACCAAGCGTGCTTCTTGAGTCGTCGATAGTGAAAATAAAAAGTACCATTACAGATAACACTGATATACCGACCACAACTATGCCTATCAAAATAATAAAAGTCCCAGTTGAATCAGAAAAAGTGAATTCCGATTTTCAGCGTATTATATTTCCTAGTCTGAGTAATGAAAACTTTAAAACATTTGATGACTCGAAAAACGAACTTCCATCATCTATGCTTGGAGGTTTCGACAGCGATGAAAACTCTTTAGATACGAATATGTCTGTTGATATTCAAAAGTTGCTTGACGACCCAGAAATGACGATTGAGATAGCCAAGCAGACTGATGAAGCAAGTCAGATGACGAAAAATTTAGCCAATGTTGAACTCAATGACACTGTAAATACTAAAAAGCCGCTTATCCAAGAATCACTTACGCCAGTCTTAACGGCATGCAGTACCGAAGGAATAATTGTTGATACTAATGAAAAATCTGAAGAAAATTATGACGATGTACAGACAGTTTTAGTACCTATAGAGTCAGTAGAGAAATGCAAAATAACTCCTAGAAAGGTAACTGTTACACCTAAGCATCTGGGGAAAAAATCTAAAGAAAAAATTATAACTGAGACCTCAAATATTAGTGAAAGTAGCGAGATTGGGGAGGATAATGAAGATGAAAAACTAAAAAAAAATAAAAATAAAATCGTGAAATGTGTCTTTGGCCGTGTCTTTGGTGGCGAGAAAGTAAAGGAAGTTCTTGATGACTGGCAATCGCGTTCTGGACACAATTCATCCGACAGTGAGAGTAACAAACCTACTCGAAAGTCGAAATTAAAGGCAAGAAAGAATGTGCGAGCTGTAAGTAATGATAATGTTAAAAAATTAATGGAGGTGACCAGCCATAGTAGACAGAGTAAGAAAAGAGCCGGAGAGCTCATATCGAAATCATTTTGTGAAGACTTGCCTTCAACTGTAAACAATGTCATTGAAAATCAAAAACTTAAAAATGAAGATCATGAGATATCCCTGATTATTGATGAAGAGACGTTCGAGAACGAGGAATGTAACAACCATGGCAGTACGCTGAAGGAAGTATCCACAGACGTAAGGCAACCAAAATTCAAAAAAGGAAAAAAGAAGAAGGATGAGTCTTTTTCAGATAATGTTAGACGATCCAAAGTTCAGAGCAACGACGAAGAGGACGAGGTTGAAGAGTCAAAAGATTCAGAGGATTCTCAGTTGAAGATCGAGCAGGAAAAAGTATCTTTTGAAATCGATAATAGCAGCAATAAAAGCTGCGATAAAGTCAGCAGCATAATTCAATCAACTAATTTGCATGATTCAACTGACGACGAAAGTCTCCACTCTCCAAGTGATGACGATAACACACATCGTCATGTAAAAAAGATACGCAAAAGTCGCAAGAAAAGAAAGTCCAAATCATGTTCAGTAAAGTCTCCACAAAGTCTATCCACCCGCCGTGAACAAATGATCAATGGACCAGTAGAAATGGTAACAATCGGTCCTACGGATGCACTGGAAGACAATGCCCTTGATTATAATTTGGAAATAACTGGTACATTGTCGGAAAAACCTACTGTACAACAAACTAAAGTATTAAACTTTGATGAGGAGCTATTTGTTGAGTGCTGTTCACGACTCAAGGCAAGTGGAAAGGAGCTCAGAGGTGCAAAGAAAATCAAGCTTGATCACTCAGCTGAAGATTATGTGGCTGCTACCGGATCTTATCATCAACACCGGCATAAGAAAGATGAACAGATTACTCCTTACAGAGAAAGTAAGGACAGGTGGAAAGCTGTAGAGAGTCAGAATAGCTTGGGAAGTCTACTTGAGTCTGTTAATCAGGTAAAAAGTAAACTCAAACATTTTACCATTACTACATGTTATTTTCAAATTATCTATCATTTTATGGAAAGCATAGCGGTTTGTATCAAAGAATTTTTATGAAACGTTTTCCTTAACGAAAATAAACTAGAAGCTTAAAATAGTTTGACAGGTACTCTCTCGTCAACTGAGATATAAAATTAATTTCAACAAAATGCATCGAAAAATCAACAGTTACCTAAAATATTATACAAATCGTGATTTTTTTTAAATACAATATCTTAGTAAATTGTCAATAAACGAAAAATGAGTAGTAATCATACTTTACAAAATTCAACACTGAAAATTATCATCAAATTTTATAAGCATATTTTTAGTATCTTACGCTATTTTTCTACCAAATTTGATTGCAATTAAACAAACTTTAGATTCCTGTAAATCCTTCTTTAAATTTATGAATATCTGCTATGCTTTATTAATAAAATGTTCATTGTACAATATTAGAATTAAAAATAATCTTTTAAAATCTTTACTTCGAATTGACTAATGATACAATTATATCATGCAGCTACTTGGTGAAGAATACAACAGCAACGAGCGTGAGTTCACCAGTTCAACGACAAAGCGAAGTCGGAATCACCATAACCACCATCACCATCATCACCACCACCATAATCACAACAACCACCACCACGGTCATCACCATCATCACCACAACCGTCATCACAGTAATATGAGTGGGCGCTCGAGTCCAGAGGACATTGCGTTACAATCTCGGTCACCCGAATATCTTGAGACGAGCTACGATGACAGCTTAGACGTGGCCTTTGAGCACAACAATAAACTCCGTGACAAGATCCAACGTCGCATGCAAGAAAGTGAGAGCCTTATCGCCACGTCTTTTGGACAGCACAAGTCCCACGGTGGTAGCCCGGCTGCTGCCGCAGAAGCCGGCGCAGCTTATGACGATGGTTATGGTTTAGATGCTGGCAAGGCTAAGATTGATAACGGCTTTGGTGGGATTGTTGATAAAGCTTTGTCTAATCTCGAGAAACACGATCATAAGTAAGTTTTTTTTTTTTTTTAAGCTATTCAATTCTTTTACCTCCAATATAGCAGCTGTTTTTTACGGTTAGATCACACACTTTTACTCATTTATTTACTTACCAACTCCCTTCTTATTGAATTTAGTATATTCTCTTACTCATTCACTCACAAAATCAGTTATTTATCGTCACTTCAAAAGAATAAGCTGCCCATTCAGAAATACTCAAAGAAAAGTACCAATTTGGTCATTAGAATATAATGTTCACTGACGAAAAACTTTCAGTGTGAAAGTTGTTCCGCACGATCTTGAGAATGACCATACAAAGTTTCAGGTCACTGTTGCATTGCATGAATTTAATGAGTGAATTTGAAATTTGAAACTTTGCATGGTCACTTTCGAGACGGTGTAGAACTGTTTCGCTGTAAGTTTTCAGATAATAACGTTAAACTATGCTATTACTTCATCTGAAAGTTGCATTTACCTTTCTTAGAGTGTACCTATTTTCGGATCAGTACTTTATTCGTTCCAAGCGAAGTTATATGTACTTCTTACACGTGTATTGTGCTCTTTAAATTCAAGTAAAAAAAAATTTTAAATAAATAGTGAACCTTAATTGAGTGTCACAAATAATAAACAGATTTTTTCAATAGTAAAGATCCAGTGTAGTATAACAATTTTCATGTACAGTACATGAAAATATATCTAGTTTTTTTAATACACATCCAGTCTACGTAAATACTTCTTAAAAATACTAACTGAAATAGTAAATTTGAACACAAAAATTTGTAAATAAAATGTGTAACTCGGATATAACTTCAAGTTATATTCAACTTGACGTTTTCAATTTCGTAATATTTTTTTTCGTTGCAGTGGTTCCACGCCGATGAAGCTTCTAGCCGAACTTGCGTGTGCGCGAGCTCCGACTTCTACGACTCCAACGGTACATGAAAAATCATCTGAAATTCCTCCGACGTACCAAAACGTGATTCCTCCCGTTAGTGACCACAAACACCACACAAGTCACGAGTTTCACCAAGATGAAAAAAGTGCTTCTATTAAAAAGATAAAAAACCCAATCAAAGAACTTTTTGAGCGCAAAAAGGATATCTACGACAAGAGACACCTCGAAAAAATTAAAAGCTCATCAAAATCTTCTGACAAGTTGAAGAAACAAAAGAAATCTAAGAGCGGGCAGCACAATTTGCCTCTGATTCGTACAAAACAGTATCGAGGAGGTATGGTCGTGCGCAAAAGGCGTCGCGACGAAGGTAAGAAGAAGAACACTATTGGTCTCATCGACAGCAAGACAAAGGACGTGTACGATTTCGACGACGAGGAAGAGAGTATGGGCGAGCCCGCCTTCAACAACGTACTCTCGTACAGAGCAAAGACGGACGCGCCTGTGAAAGAATTCAGCATGTCAGCGTTACTTTCCAAGGCCATCGGCGATACTTTGACGAACGGTAAATCGATCACTGCTATGGGCGAGAACTTGGAGAGTATGATTGACAGGAAGTTCAAAGACATTGAGAACCACGAGCCTAAGAGCAAGCTCGCCAGCGTCGAAGAAAAGCAGGAAAATATCATAGGTATGTTGCATCTTTCAAATAAGGATTTACCTTTTACAAGCATACATTTTGGGATCACATTATTTTTCTTCTGACTCTGAACTGGTTAATTTTAATATCAATTGCTATTTTACAGGGCCAATGGATGAGTTTGTGGAAAGACGGCAAAAGTCATCGAAATCTACATCAGGCGAGCACGTCGCTGCCAAAAATTCGAGCAAATCAAAGAAAAAAAGTGTAAAGAATGTGAAAAAAAAGTCACGCAACGCCTGGTACGAGGACGACAGTTCAGACGAATTTGTGACGAAGCTGAAAACCGATGAACTTACCGGTGTTGGGATCAACAAGAGCCAGAGGACTTGCTCCAAAGGCAAACAAAACCTGTTTGCCGAAATGTCATCGACTTCGTCCGACAGTGAATTCGAACGTCATCCCGAGGATGAAAACGCAGACGAAGACTCGCAACGAGATCTCATTACAGAAATTTCGAAAGATAAGTGCGCTGATCTAGAAGGTATGTTGTTTCAAATGAAATTATATACTTCACAGAGTATATTTAAACTTAATGGTTCAATTGAATAATTTTTTCAGCTAAGGAACAAACAAATGATGACGAGACCATCATCAACAACGAACCTGAAAACAACGTAAGCCAAAAGAACTGGGACATGCGGGACGATAACGTCAAAGGGGCAAAAAGCGTATCACCCTATCTGGATAACAACAAGAAATCCGAGTCCGAGCTCTCCGATCATCCTCTAGTAATTGATGAAGGTCAAAAGGACCCAGTAGATTTGGAGCAGCGCACAAACAGCGACGACGAGACTGAACAGCGCACCCTCGACCTCGATGATCTGTATCGGGAGGACAGTTCCATCGTTGATTCTGACCGAGATGAGTTGTCCATCGTAACATCCGAGGAGAAGACCAGCGCTCGCAAAGCAACGCACACGCCGTCGGAAAAGCAGCCCGGTAACACGGACAGATTCATTTCCATCGAAGACGCACTAAATATTCTCGATAGCGCCCAAGAAGTGTCAGTTACCCCGACATCAGCAAAAAGATCGCGAGTCTTCGCTAAGACGGCAAAGTTCACTTCTGCCAAAAAGAACAAAAAGCGAGACTTTGATGAGTCGCAAGACGACGAGAACGATGAGTACGAAGAAGAGGACGCGTCGAAAGTCGAACGGCTGCCGGAAAAGTTGGCCGGCAATGAAAAACCGCCGCGCGAGTCCGAAAATCTGCCCTTGCATGTCTTCCTAAGCCGCAAAGTGCAGGAATCGAAGAAGCGCAAACAGCAAGAGCTCAAAAGACTCCAGGAGGAGCAGGAGCGCGAGCGCATCCTCGTGGACATGCAGCCCACGCGACGCCAAAGGAAGTGCGCCATTGGCAAGCAGGGTCTGCTCGCGGAGATCAGCAGCTCGGACGAGGAGTTACTGGTGTCCTCCAGTGGCAAAAGGTCCGTGGAGAAGATCGAGAGCCATGAAAAGCCACGTGCTGGCAAACAGAGACAACGCGAGTCAAAGGAAAGGCGCAAGGAAAGGTACATCGAGAAAAAACACGAACAGATGATAGCCAAAGAACAAAAGGCCATAGAAGAAGCGATAATGCGCGAACTCGAAGAGAAGAGACTGAGCGCGACCAGTGAGGCTTCGGGCTCCGAGAAAGACGAGAAAAGACAGCCCTACGTATCGAAAAAAGAACCTATCGAAACCAGCGCCAAAGAGGTGTCGGTGGTTGGAGACAAACTAGCAAGATCGAGAAAACAAAAGAGCTACGAAGAACCAGATGACTGTTTCGACAATGATGAATCCATCGAAACTTCGAAACTGACAACAAACCTCGACCAGGACACAGGGAACGACGAATCACCCAACAAGACCTTGGACGAGGTGGTGCCTCCCAAAAAGAAAAGATCGCCCAACAAGGCATCCCAGAAAAACACGAAGAAGGCCGCAAGGACCGCAGCAGAGTCAAAAGCTCCGGGCGATGGGAAGAAGAACAACAAACGCGCGTCTGGTGCGTCAAGCCATCGTCGTACGTCCAAGAACTGCAGCAAAGATAGAAAGGACGTGCAAGGGCGGTCGCTAAGCAGCAAGCGAGAGTCCGACTTGGACGGCGACGAGGAGCTCAAGGCGACGAGGTCCTGGAACAAGGTGGACGAGGCCGTAGGTGTGGCGATAGGCCGACGGAAGCGAGCCGCTGCCAACCAGTTGTACTATTGGTCGAGCTCGAGCGACGACGAGGAGATGGCCAAGGCCACGATCGCGCCGCAAGCGACGGTAGCTCCAGTCCCAGCTCAGGCCGGCCCGGAGCAGGACGACAAACAGGAGCAGCACGGCTGGATCGTCGGCGACTCTCACAAGCGAATGATCACTATGCTGGCGATGGAGAAGCAGATGAAGGAAAAGCGCCGGAGGAGCGAGAATGACGAACAGTCGCCCGCGACGGTGGCAGCATCGACAGCTGTGGTTGCTGCTGACGTGGACGGCAAGACCAAGAAGCACAGGAGCAGCCTGTCCTGATACGGGCTCGACGACTAAGGCACTTTCGGATCGACGGCGCGTGACAGTTGCACGCTCTCGTAGACGGACGGGCAATGGCCAGCCCCTCGATCCGACTAGTTTCCTGCGGTGGAAAATGTGAATCAACGCTTTTGTACAATATAACTTTCGTGGACTCTACTTAACACGACTTTGATCGTCTGTTGTTCTTTGTGAAACGTGTGTATTATATGAGAATTAGAAGAAAAGAAAAAAAAACACTTCCCTCTTGTCGACTTAGGAATACGTGTGCGAAACTTGTAAATGAAATGCGTTTTAAGATAAGCTAGTGACATTCATTGTTTTTTTTAAATTAAATGTGACGTATAGATTTTGCATATGTAAATGTACAAGCGTGTTTAGAGAGTTTTACCGACTTGGCGAGCTTAACTAAGTAGCCAATGCAATATTGTTTTCCTTACTTTTACAAGAGCAGTGAAATAAGTTTGAATTACCCTGTCCATGTATATTACGTTGTTAACGGTAGCTTTTTTTTTTATAGTGGTAAAAGTAGTGCGTTTATGGAGAAACTACCAGTTACTGCTATAAGAGTGGACTATTGTGCATTGTGGGGGTCGATTTACTTTGTGGTTGAGTGTATGTGATTCCTTGAGCAGATATTGTGGACGTCGCTGCAGCTTAAGCGATAAAAGAAATAGTAATAAATCAAAATTTACGGCATCATTATCTACGACGATAAAAATTTAGCTGACTTAATTACTATTTTCATTTAGAAAATCAAATAAAATTTTCTTTCTAAATAGAATAAATGCTTATTTGTGTTAATATTAAGTCGAAATACTACTGCCATCAAACTCTTACTCAATAGGTACGCAATTTACCTTATTTCTTCATACGATTTACGCCTGTACATCTCTACACTGATGAAACGTATAAACTCGATTTCTTCTAAGTAGCTTCTCTTTTTTTTTCTTCTTAAAAAAACTAGTGTTTTATTAAAATCGAAAAAACTGTTGCTTCATACGATGCATTGTACATACATAGTCGCTTATAGTGTAACGATTAATGATAAGTTTTCGTTTCTTATCACAACCAAGATGTATAATTATGTGGAAGCTGGTGAGATGCAAAATGTTGCATATACTGTATCATTACAATTGTAACTTTGTAAACTTAGACTGAAACCCGATACTTAGATGGTCAAACTGTCGGGCGAGAGTTTGCGAGCGGAAGAGAAAAATTAATTAATTGACGTAATTTAAGGAGCTCTTAGACAATATTAGAAAAAATTCCGTTCAAATGGTCCTTGTTTCTTTTCTCTCGTTTGATATTTCAAAGCAAAATCTCTTTACGTGTGATGATAGGAAAAGTACGAACAAAAATAAAAATTAGAAAACTTTTATCGTCTACTCAACGTCTGTGCTTTCTTCCTAAGCTTAATAGATTTTGCAACATATCGCAGGGATCTTGGTTTAATCAAAGATCGATATTGTTGAAGATTTATAGTAAAATTATAAATAGATCGTCTGGATGTGCGTTTACATTGACCCATGCCTATCATATTGTAAGAAGTCTCAATATCGATTTTCATCCCATTTGTTTGACTTTTCATATTTCGGTTTCCATGTGTTCATTTGTTTGTTTAGAGGGTATTGCAATATAATCACTTAAGTCATTGGATTTTTTTCCATCAGAATTGAGAAGAAAATTTTTTTTGGTGTACGTTATGAATTGTGTATTGGTGTGTACTAATGAACTTATAGGGAAAAATAAAACAAAAATATAGATCCGTTTGATTTTCTATTACTATGCATAAGACGATGTGATGCATTACAGATAAAATAAATATTATAATTATACGAATAATAATAGACTTTATTGTAAATTTACTGCCATAATCATTTATATTATCGTACGAAAGCCTATGGAAATAGCTATGATATATTGAAATTTCGATTAATTCCTGTAAAGACGAGATGTTACACATCCAGTGTAAATAGAGCATATTTTCAATGTGTCTGAAAAAGTATGTTTTGTAATATAAGCATTGCAAAAAAATAAAACTATTAAACAAACTTTTCTATTTTTATTTTATTACACTCAATGAATATAATATGTTTTATCACGTTGTTTTTGTCACTGTAAACCTTTACCAAGCAAAAATTATCTCGTTCACTTGATTATTTATAAAAACAAGTAACAAATTAAAACAAATGAAATTTTAAATTTTTTTTCTGAAAATTTGAAAAAAAAATGTAATTTGATTTCGTCATTAAATAACGACAGTTCATCATTCGTATGAAAAACTAGTAATAATTAGAAGCAATTTTTATCAGTTGCTCAAAAATTTTATGACTGTTGATGATAAATAGTACGTTTTATAAGCTACAATTTTTTATTATTTGGAACAGCATTAAATGCCAGTTTTTATATTCTTCTATAATTTCCAAGATATTTTTTGAGAAAAAAAAACCTACCTTATAAATAATAATAACAGGTATTCAATTTTATTCCCAGCCACAAGTCTAAACTTTGTTTTTTCTTATTATCAGTTTTTATTACTGATCATAAGTTATTCACTAAGATAATTTTCACTTGGGTTGGAAATCGTTGTGTTTGATCTCTAAATGTAAAGAGACAAGATATTATTTTCTGAAAATGTTGTAGATTTAGTAGTTTCTACACAAACTTAATCATTTAATTTATGAATAGATGTTAAACTTGCCACACCCAATGGGAGAGTAACATCACGGTAATATTGAGTGAAAAGGTGCAAAGGTGAACTAGATTTTTTAAAAATACCTCAGAAATTTATGCTGAAACGCAGTTTCTTTACGTTTATCAATTTATTTAGTATCTCAAAGGCATCCTCGCGATCTTTTATAAAATTGAATAAGATTATTAGATTTTTTTGTAATACCAAAATAAAATATCGACTAAAGTTTAACACTATTTTTTGGAAATTTGTAATTAAAGCGCAAAATAGACGTTTCTCTATAAGCATCTATACAGTTAAAAGGTATTAAAAAATGAGAAAAATTTAATATTATTTTGGTTCCTGAGATCCTATCCTCTCAAAAACTGGACTAGAACACTAAACTTATTAAACATTAACTTAGCTGTATGCCAAGTTTCGTCTCGTTATTATTTGAATTTATGCTACAACTATCTTAAATAGGACTCTAGACAAGAAAGAAAAGCACTTTTAATTCCAATATTGTAAAGTCTAGAGTACTGAATCGAACGCCTTCGCAAAATCTAAATAAACAGCGTGAGCTTATCCGTTTTTGTCAAAATCGAGGATCGTAAAATCTGTAAGCAATAATAAATTAGTGAAGATACATCCGTAGGGAAGAAACCATACTATTCCTGGACCACTTTGACTTTGGATTCAAAGTTAGAGAATTTGCTGATAGCGTCGAATAATTTAGCAACTGAAGATAGAATGGTTATGGGTCTATAGTTAGAGAGAGATTTTTTCACTTCTAGATTTACAGATTTATATATAGAGTGAAGAGTGTGTGTAGAGTATGTATTTATTTAAGCTAAGGACCTGCGGTTCTTATTAGCCTAGGCTCAAGTTTTTACAAGACTGCTAAAAGCAGTTTATACAAGGTTAGTGATACGCAGATCACAATAATACAAAATGTATCATAGATACATTAATTACAATAAAGTTAATTGAAGTAAAGTGTAAAATAATAGTTAAAATAATTTAAAATCAATGAAATAGTAAAAATAAAATAAAATATAGGTGTAGTA
>NW_019379529.1:215613-225724 GCF_000648655.2 Copidosoma floridanum | reverse complement strand
TCCATAAATCAGGACCGAGTGGCCCTGGCACCCTCTGGATTTAGCTTTTACCATGCACTCCTCATTAGACTTTACTCTAAAAAAAAAAAAGTACGGTCGTTTGAAAATAAATTACCTTTGTAAAATAATGTTTTTCTAATAAACTACAAACCTCATAGTTTAATTTTAACTTTTGCATTAACCAACATTATTCAAGTCTAATAATATATTTAGTTCAGGGATTGGATTACGAACAAATTATTGGCAGCCAAAATAACACAGTGCAAATAGAAGACTACGGATACTATGTAATGATATTAGGTATTAAAATAAGGAATTCAAAAAGGGTGTCTTCAGTTTGCGGAGCATCAATTGTCCACTCGCATTACGCAACTACATCGGCTCACTGTGTAAAGCACACGCATTGGAGATTCGAGTTATATGTGGTACCATCACATCTTCCTTTTAACAAAGAAATCATAAAAAATCCTCAAATTGAATCGTATCATAAAGTCGTTGAAGCTTACGTATCTCCAGATTGGTTTCATCATGAGAACAAGATTAGCGATATTGGTGTTGTAAAGGTATGTAGTATGTTGGTTTCAAATTTAAAATGATTGGCGGTATATAGATTAATTTAGATTTGTACGATAACCAGCATTTTTTTGTACGAAAAAAATTTGAATACAATCAAACATAGTGACTTATTAACTTTATTAAAAGCTCGTTTTGAAAGACTTTTCTTGACAGTTCAAATACGCTAATAATAACTATACAATAAGAACGCACAACCTCAAAATTACGCTGGTATTGATATACTCCTGATTCTTACCTTTTAATTATTAAATTATTCAGTCTTATGTTGTAAGCATACAATGAGCATAGAACATAATAATTAAATCATGAATAATCACACAGATTCAAGGTGAGTTCATGTCCAATAACCATCCATGGATAAAACCACTACGTTTGCCTGACTTAAATTCAAATTACGCTGGCGAAACAGCTGCAGTAACAGGTAGAGGTCAAAACACGTTGGGAGTCGATGCTAATGGGACCCTAACAAAAAAGACAGGTGCGTGGGACTTTAAGCTGCGCGCTACTGTATACAAAATTTTAAGCGATACGACAGCCAGTAGGGTACCAGTATGTTTTTTTTCGGAATGTATATGCGCGATTCCATACCGGAACAAATCTAGCACGCAATACGAAGCCACTGGTATCGTATCTTATGTGAGTATCATCGAAAAAATGTTAGAATAAGAATTGAAACATATTTTTTTTGATTCGTGAATATATTTGTACTTATGCCTATGCACACTCAGGGTGACAGTGGAGGACCACTCGTTGTCGATGACAACATTTTAGTTGGAGTACTATCAGGAGGTTTCAACTATCAACCAGGTGTTCCGAACATTGCTTATTTCGTTAAAGTCTCACATTACGTCGAATTTCTACAAAAAATTATAGATGGTACTTATGATCATAACTCTGTTGTAACAAAACTCTACCTCTGATAACGACAACAAATTTGCACAAGTGATTTTATCTTTATAGTAATGAGTTTAATATATGTGTAAGTGTTGGTTAATGGTAAACATTTTAATCATCACAGTGGAATATGACTTTAATCCAAGGATTACCACACGTAGCTGAAAACACCTGTTACGAATAAAAATATAACTTTAGTCAGTGAATACGTTGATTTTAATCGAAAAAGTTTTTTTCAATACCTTGATTGAAACTACTGCTACTACTTTTTTTCTGATTTGAGGGGCAAAAAAATGCAAAAATTTTTTCCTACGTCAAACGTATGCAGAGTTGGATGCTGATAAAATTTTTCAATGATTAAAAGACCGTATTAAAGTTTAATATCGAAAGCTTCATTTTACTTTTTTCCAAAACTCTGTTTTTTGGAGTACAGTTGTGAGTAAAGCAGTAAAAAAATTAGAAAATGTTGTGTTGAAAGCATTTTTATGATTTCTATTATAATTATGCTCCAGAAGGTCGTACAGAGACTTTCAAAAAGGAGAAATTACCATTTCAACAAAAGCTTTCGTTTTATTTTTAGATCATTAAATGATATGGTCAACGTTATAGGTAACATACAGAATGAAATAAAAAATTGAAAAATTTGTGCAATTTTCTCTTTGTTAGCGAGCTTTGAAAAGGGGTGTATTTACTGCCAGGATCGCTATTTCACGATCTAGGGTTCATTTTTTCATAGATCTAAAATTCCAAACCTCAGAAAAATAAATTTATTTGTTTCAATTTACATCAAATTTAACAAGCCTAGATCTAGAAATAAAGAACAGACTTCAGTGAAGTAAAGTGACACAATAGATTTATTGAATGTTTTTCTAAAGTTTTCGTAAGATGGTAATGATAAGTCAAGAAGAATTATTATCAACTCTGATTGTATCGATAACTAGCCCCCCCCCCCCCTATCTCGGTTTTACCCTCACCCAAGAACCACTAAATGGAAGACCGTAGTGTGTTGACATGTAATGTAAAACGTTTTAAGTTAAAAATTTTACATCTATTCCTGACACTTCTCAGAACAGAAATCTTCTTATTAAAAACATATTTGTTCGGAAACTATACAGTTTACTTGTTCAAAATTGAAAACAATATAATTATGCTAAAAAGTACCATGCGTTCCTTATGCCACAAAATAATCGTTGGCCCTAAAAGGCCGTTGCTTTGCAGTTTCACCTATATAATCTACGAAAAAGGCTATTTTTTTAAGCTGTAAAGATCTTAATTCCCAAAAAATATATACTTAAAAAAGTTTTTATTATTTCACAACTTTATTACCAAAGCAACAAAGTCCTGAAGCTTAATCTTAACATTTTTTATCGCCACAAAAATACAAATACATACTCTACCTATTTAAAAATCTAGAAGTTTTAAGAAATTACTGTGAGGGTTATAATGAAAAGCTGATCTCTTACTTAATAAATTCTTTATTTGTCAATTTTGATGCTGCTGCTTTAATCTCGATTAATGTTCTGCATCAGTTTCTTGACGCCTAAAATTGTATACATTAGATTCAATTGAAATTTTCCTTTTAATTCATCCTCTTGCAACTTTTAGCATGGTTAAGACTTTTGTTAGCCCCAAAGGCTGTTTTTTTGTCAATTTTGTTAGTTATAATATATTTCTTGGCAAGGTAGTTCAACGCCCGATGGCCCTGGAAAGGACCGGTGAGCTTCTCAAGTAAACTCTTTCTTGACTGAAGTTTCCAGCAAACGTGACTGCCTCTATACCTCTGGATGATCTTAGAAAAGTTGAGATTTCTTTGGCTCCGAATCTCTGAAGTTGAGTCGTTAAGTACAAAATTTAACTTGCTCAGGACAAAGTACATCACATGTCCATGTATGGATAAAGTGTATGAGGTGATAAATACGTAATGTGTTAGTAACAGTCGATAAGTTTGGTTTTCCAATTTTAATAACAGCTGATAAAGTTAATCTGAAGTTTGATTAATAAATTTGTATAAATTTATCCAAAACGATACACAGATAAAAGTATATAAAACATCTCTTTGAGCATGAGAATGGATTGACCTGTGTGAGCGTGTGACGAAGTAGTTAAGTTTTTTTTTAAACTCAACGAGTGAACAAAAATTTAAATAACATTTAAACGCTAAATTTAATAAGCAAATAAATTTTAATCGAAGTTTTTTTAATGTAGATTGAGTTTGTAATTTATTGCGAAAAATTATTTTACAAATCAATTAAAAATGATATTATCAGTTTATTGTATTAGACTTATTATGATACCACTATTTTTCATTGTTGGTAAGTATATATATACTAATAGAAATCAGTATATTAAAGCCGATTATCTTAAGAACATTAAGCCGCATTATCTGACATAAAAGTTATAAAGATTTTGGAGTTTGGAACCCAAGATTTAGGAAAACGATATTTAAAACATTTTGCACACAAAAATTTAAGATTATCTGCTCTTTAAGCTCTGACAAAAATAGAAACCAATAATTTATTAATCGTGCCTCAAAAAATGACCAGTAAGTTTTTCTATAAACTTATCTTTTTACTACAAAAAAAGGTACAACGCAATTTTTAAGATGCTCCATTAAGTAGTGAAGTTCTTATTTACGTTTTCATCATTTCATCACTTGTACATTTGAGTAGAATCGTATTAATCAGTATTTCAATTTTTAAGAAACTCATTTTCATGATTGCAACAAACAACAAACCTATTAGCTTAACATAAAAAAAATCAGAATCTACATCCAAAATTACATTGAAACATCTTAAGTTTTCTCATAAACATGATGTTAGTTACAAGAACTTCCCTAGCGCCAGATTGTAATTCAAATAAATTTTCTAACAAACATAGGTACGATAAAGTAGTATTCAAACTTTTTCTCCATACGGACTGCTACATTCAAACTGGATGTTTACTTTTTGATAAAGCTTTCAGTAGTATAGCTTAGCATATTATTAATTATCAAAGCATACTTATCATATTGAATAGCAGTAGTTTCCTTAGACGATTATCAAAATTCAAAATATCAGCTAACACTTTTACGTATAATTAACAATTTCAATAATATTTGGTATACTATTATCCAGATGAATTTGAGATGTAATTTCTGTATTTCAGAAGAATGTTTTATAGACGATCATTCGAAACTTTTTAAAAACATTAAAAAAAAACTTGAAAAAAAAAAATTTTTGGAAGATCTGTTTTATTCATAATTACGACGATTACTCTACTTAACGTACAGTTAATATAGTGAAAGACGCTAAATAGTAGAAAAAGTTCTATAACAATTACTAGAGTTTATCGAAAAACTTGATTACGTACGTACATACATTCAAACATGCATGCGTACATACACTATATGATCATTATACTTGTTCTGAAATTTTTTTCATACAAAAAAAAAAAAAATTTTAAAATTGTTTTTGCTCTGAGAAAAATATAAGGGACTCCAATACATTAGTCGTGCCTAAAAACGTAATGTCTGTTGCGTAAATGTCAACAATTTAATTCCTTTTATAATTAATCGATAACAAAAAAAAATTCAATAAAATAGATCCAAAAAAATTGGATATGACGCAGGAGTTTCAATAAGAAGCAAACTATGTAAGTAATAAATAGTAGTTCTGGGGTTGAGGCTGTAAGAAATATTCACACATGTATTTAGGCCATAAATTTTAGATTCGTTCGTTTATTCATTAATTCCTTCTAAATATTTGAATAGTTAAATAGCAACCAAAATAAATTAATGTTAACTGATGTACAGAATCTTATATTAGCACTGACTTGAATTTTTGTAGTTTTCAATATGTTGATCATAAACTGCAATGCATTACAAGTAGTTCGTTTGAACGTGCTATTTTTTACTTAGTTAATACACTAAAAAAGTCGTATAAAATTTGGGTGACTTTTGTGAATTATAATACACAAATATTCATGTTTTTCATTATTTTGTTCAACCGTATACTAATTTTGCAGTATCAAGTATAAAATTCATTGAAAGCTGTATAAACACATTTTTTATTTTGATTAGGCAATGATAAAAAAAAAGGTGATGAAATTAAATGTATCCATGCGTCATTTTAATTTTTGAATCTTGTAATACTAGTAATAATTTTTTTACGTATACAANTTGATACCTATAGGAACACAGTACCTCGATAGATACACGAAAGGTTCTGTGTTTATTATATCACGAATTAATACAATGTAAATAGTAATAAGGTGTATGTATTTAAAATATTGATAAAATTATTTCCTTCAATATTCGAATTATTGAACCTGTTACTATTTCTTTCAGGATTTTAAGAAAAACGACTTTTTACGTGTGCAAAAATATTATATTGTATTGATAAATTAACCAATAAAAAACCTTCAGTTTTATTGAAGATTGGACTCTTTTTTCTAAAATGTTACATTTAATTCGATTTCTCATAAAGTAAACAGTTTTTCAAATTTATTTTTTATCATACTCTTTGACAAGACAAAGTTCAATGTAATGATTTGTAAACCAATGTTTTTCTTAAAAACTACAAACCTCATAGTTTAATTTTAACTTTTGCATTAACCAACATTATTCAAGTCTAATAATATATTTAGTTCAGGGATTGGATTACGAAAAAATTATTGGCAGCCAAAATAACAGATTTATATATAGAGTGAAGAGTGTGTGTAGAGTATGTATTTATTTAAGCTAAGGACCTGCGGTTCTTATTAGCCTAGGCTCAAGTTTTTACAAGACTGCTAAAAGCAGTTTATACAAGGTTAGTGATACGCAGATCACAATAATACAAAATGTATCATAGATACATTAATTACAATAAAGTTAATTGAAGTAAAGTGTAAAATAATAGTTAAAATAATTTAAAATCAATGANAAAATTTTTAAAAAATAAAATTTAAATAAAACACATCACAACTAATAAATCTTAACTTCAAATTTGATCAAGCCTTATTTGATGTAGTTCAGGGATTGGAGTACGAACGAATAACTGGGAATCAAGAAAATGTGGTGCAAGTAGAAGACTATGGTTATTATATCACGCTGCTCGTAATCAATATGGAAAATTCAAAACACACCTATTCAATTTGTGGAGCTGCTATTGTTCACTCGCATTACGCAATCACCGCCGCCCATTGTTTAAAACGAAACGAACGAAAATTGGGATTGTATATGGTACCTTCATATCTTCCTTTCAACAAAATAACAATAAGAAGTACACCAGTAGAATCATACCATAAGGTTATTGAAACTTACGTACCATACAACTGGTTCCTCGATCGAAATAAAATTGACGACATTGGTATTATAAAGGTCATTGATATAACATATCTTTCACTCTATTAGAAGCGTCTGTTAGAATAATTGTTTTCAGTAATATTCAAATTAGTTTATTGGAAATTAATTTAAAAATGTTAGGTCAAATTTTATGGTATGGCATTGGGTATCAAAGTGATGAAATTATGAATATTTACAGATTCAAGGTGAATTCACTTCCAGTCAATATCCATGGATAAAACCACTACGCTTGCCTGACTTAAATTCAAATTACGCTGGAAAGAAAGCAATAATAATCGGTAGAGGTAGGAGTACGTTGGGAACCAATGAAAATGGCTATCTAACAAAAAAAAACGGCAAGACTGACTTCAAAGTACGCACCTCTACGTACAAAATTTTCAACTACGAGGAAGCTAATAGGGAGGACAAGTGTATTTTTGTTAAAAGGATATGTGCCATTCCATGCAATAATTACTCGAACACCCAACAAGAAGCCGTTGGTATTGTATCTCACGTGAGTATATTCCAAAAAATATAAGAATAATAATTCAAGCAAATTTTTTTGGATTCTCATTTGCACTTGTATTTATGCTTATGTATGATTCTATTGAAGGGTGACAGCGGAGGACCCCTAGTTTTTAACGGAGATGTTTTAATTGGAGTACTATCAGGAGGTTTTAACTTTGATCCACACATTCCAAACATCGCATTTTATGTAGATGTCTCGTATTACATAGATTTTATACAAAAGATTGTAAATGATGCTTATGAACGTAGCTCTGTTGTCACAGAATCGTTTTTCTGAGAACTTTATCAAAATGAGATAAGTGATTCTTATATTGATACTATTTTTGTTAAAATGAATGACAGGTAAATATTATAATAAATACAAAGACATCTAATCTGTATCTATATAAATAACTGAAAAATATCGACTGCGAAATATAATTTAACTCACAGTCAACAAAAACTTTATTTGTTTATCTAAATTTTAGTCCTTTTGCATTCGATAAATATTGACTTTAAAGACAACTTTTTATTAAAAAAGTTGACAGTAAATGACATTACTATTTTACAGTGAGACATCTGATCTTGGATTATCAATAAATAAATTAGTAAGTCAGTAGTAAAAATTAATTTGTATATTTTTATCAATAACATTAGAGTAGTGGAGCGTACATACGAGTGGATTAAATAATTTATATAATTTCAAAAGTGTGTAAGATATATATACAAACTTAAAACAAATAGAAATTTTTTAAGTAAAAGTTTTTTCACAGTTTTTACAATGATATTTATGCTTAACTTATAGAAATTGTCATATCTAACAATATCAATAGGAAAAAAAGCGTTACATTGAAGTATTATAAGTTTCAGATACATTTTGATACAAACTAATGTATAATTATAAGTCACAAACTATTTAATTAGATGATGAGAAATAAGTACCGATACTTAAATTATATTTTTGCAAAAACCGTTGTAAGAACTTCATCAGGAGTAAACATTTTGTAACTACATTGATACTCTAGAAAACATTAAAATCGGCACAATGTGGGTATGTAGAGGTGTTAATGTAATAGTTGTTGTATTTTATTTTTAGTATGAAACATGTACATAACAGTTTTAATTGTGTTAATTCTTATGTCAAATAAGTATACTACTTAAGTTGTTGTTATAAAACCATTTTCACTACTGAAGTCTCAGCAATTATATACACTTTATAGACACATACAGTACATCTAAACATGTGCTAGTTATGATGACCCACCAAGAGTTTTACTGTGTTACCATGTATTTGCAGATTTGCAGGAAGTCATTTGCAGAAATAAATATCTCCATTCTGTTTGAGTGTAAATACATAAAAGCATCCTCTTCTGACTACTTAATCATTTAAATTGCTGTTAACAGAAAAAAAAACAAATGTTTGAAATGCGTTTATATCAGTCCCATACAGTTGAGTTTAGGTTTTTCCGTTCAATGTGCAAGTTTTTATTTATAATTTTCCAATTAATTGAAAAAAAAAATTAAATCCTCTCTAGTTTTCTAAACAGATGTATTAAAAATCTAACAAGGATGTAGGATCAAAAACTGTAGGGAGACAACATGGTTTCACCATCTCCCTCGCACTTATGGTAAATGATCACGTGATCTAAATTGACTTAACTAATCGAGCCTTTTGCGAACACTGCAGACATGACAGTCAATCTCGAACGGTATTCAGTGAATCGATGGTGTTAATCAGATAATTAGATCCCTACCCGATCAGAAACTGTATTCCGGCAAACTGAAGGTTCCCCTTTGGTTACCGAAGTACCAAAGGTGGGCCTATGGTGGCAGCGTGAGAGGGCGAACGTTAGGTTCGAGGTTGGCTGCCGAAATAGTGAAGATCTACTGTCTAAATTTGAACCAGTGAATATGTTCACTATTTTGGTAGTGAATGTCTTTTTCACTTGAAGCTAAGTGAAAATATTCACTATTTATGTATTCAAATTTTTTTTTACTTTAAATTAAGTGAGAATTCCACTTTTTTTTAAATGAGACGCTCTTCAAATCGCTAGTCTCTAATAAATAGTCAAATAATTTACTATTTTGTGAAGTGAACATTTATTTCACTGTTTACAAAGTGAAGTTGTCTTTCCGCTTGTATATACCCTATAGATGGGTCCAGAATCCTCAATGTTCGCGCTGATCGTCGGATTACTTAATATTTCTTCATAAAGTTTTATCGATCACAGTAAGTAAACATGATACATTATTTATACTGGCTTGCATACTTAGAAGTGAAGAGAAAAATAATGAAATTTTATGTATTTATTGTTTTCAAATATCACCAGCAGTTAGTCCTTGCATTTTCATGGGGAAAAGATTAGGTTATGTCGTGTACCATGTGTCTATGGTTTACGTTGAAGTAAACGTGTCTCTTTGCAGTGTAAAATTTGTTAACTGTCATTTCACTTAGTGTATCATGTACATGCGTTTTAGTTTATAAAAAAAGTGCAGTGATTCAGATATAATATTACTGTTACAAAAAATCTACTGCAAAGCCTCATGGATATCCGAAAGTTATCAATAACTCAATTAATTTTAGCGCTTGATGTTTTCATTACCTCGATCCCAGCTAAACTGTAGTTATCCATACCTATTCATGATGTTTATATAATTTGAATTATTTCAGAAGTTACCAGAAATTTTGCAGACCTGCAAAGGATTGACTGATTGAAAGTAAACACGAAGCTTCTTTTGATGGCATCTATAGATATATACGTACGAGTGAAAGAGCATATATTTACCATATGTTGCAAAAGAGGTGTAGTTTGAGTTAATAATGAAAAAAAA
>NW_019379529.1:182547-211565 GCF_000648655.2 Copidosoma floridanum | reverse complement strand
TTCTGACTCGATAAGTATGCTTAAATCACTTTTTACTGTCTGTAAATTTTTATTAAATGCTCACATAGGGTCCGAAAAATTGGATATTTCAATTATCTCATCCTAGGTCGCATGTTAAAAAAGAAACAGTATTGTTGACAAACTTGAATTTCAAGAAAATCCCTTTTTAAAATTTTTTATTTTAAGGTACTTTATTATGAAACTTGATCGTAGAAAAATGAATGAAAGAATAAAATAACATGTTTTAGAGAATCATTAAAATATTTATAACTTTTTTTTTATACTTAGGCCATTGGAGTTGCTAAAACAATATACTGACTTTTCAAATTTTAAAAAGGTTGAGAGGACAGTAATTTGCCTAGTGCGTATGTGCAGACAGTGATAACAATAGTAATGTGTGTAGATAATGGTAATAATATAATACATAATTATTATCATGACAAGCGAAAAATTGTATTAATCATACAATACATTTGACCCTTCGTTCGTTAATGCACGTAACATCGAAGTCAACTCTACTAAATTTAGAAGTTAAATTTTAACTGATTCCATTTTGTTACCGTGGCAGAACATTTCTCGCATGATTTAGACGTAGTTCGTATTTTTACGACCTAAAAAATCATGTGATACTAGTGGGTCATAACGTAATTATTTATGCATGCTAATTTTTCTGCGAAATTCCGCCATCATGCTTTTATAAAATTTAGCTTCTAATATACATTTTTGATTTCATATGCGTTTTACTTACTAGATGCTCTATTCAGGGATTTGCAGTAAACCTTCTAATCCTTTTAATAAACGAATTTGAAAGATATCAATGGTACGAATACTACCGATAGCATAATGTTAAGTATATTATTTTATTATAGATAAACGTACCAAATGAATAACGGTATACCTCGTTTTCTTTAAACTGTGCCATGTGCTTGTCATATTAATCTAAAGGCTGTACACAGTCAAGTGTCAAGTCAGAGAATACGAAGGCACTCGATACATATCGATATTGCGTTACGTCAATATTTTGTATCGATATCGTGCACAATTGAATATACGATTGGATATGAGAGATGTGAGGAAGTTTATGTCTTGCAAGCTCAAAGTAGATGGCGCCAGGATAAACTAGCTCTGTCATGGTGGCTCCCGCGAAAATTCAAAATATATTATTTTTAAAACAAATTTTTTTTTCAAGAACAACTGTCAAAAAATATGTTATATCGCATTTAATAAAAATAACTAATTAATTAAACAATATATAATTTTTACTGCTTATATTTTACGTAGAATAATTACTTAGATGAAACATCCATAAAGCTCATCTGTGCATTGTACACTGGAGGAAGTTTAATTCGTTGAGTGGGAAGTATAAAATTTACCAATGAAAGAGGTTATGTAATTGAATCAGCCAATGGGAATTGAATATTTGAATATTCCGCTCAACGAATTAAGTTGCCTCCAGTGGCTCTGTTCGGAAATGATGCGTTGATTAAGTATTAAGTTGGTACCTACCCCCACCCTGGCTTAACTAACTGACCATGTGTTCGCACATGTAAACAATAGTTAATCAGCTGATCACGTTTTGGCGCACTTTAAGACTCCCACTCCCCCAGCCCAAGAAAGTATTAAAAAGAAAAAAAAAAAAATTCAGTTAGAAAGAACAAAAAATGCACCCTCTGATTACACAGTTTGTTTAAATTGAACCCTCATAAATTTTGTAGAAAAAAATTATTAACGGTTACCAAGTTGTCTTGTTTTAAACCTCCGATATCTTTGGAAAACACTTCTTTTTCGATACAACGTTGGCTTATAAAAAATGAACCTTTTCTGATTTGAATTGAGCTTATCTTACATTTGCAAATATTAGCTTAGTTTTTTTATTAACAATTAATACATAATACTGGTCTAAAAGCTAACCTCATCTCTATCATGTTTATCAACTGCGCATGCGCTCTGGGGGCTTGTGTGCAGTTGATATACATGATAGAGATGAGGTTAGCTTTTAGACCAGTATTATGTATTAATTGTTAATAAAAAAACTAAGCTAATATTTGCAAATCTAAGATAAGCTCAATTCAAATCAGAAAAGGTTCATTTTTTATAAGCCAACGTTGTATCGGAAAAGAAGTGTTTTCCAAAGATATCGGAGGTTTAAAACAAGACAACTTGGTAACTGGTAATAATTTTTTTCTACAAAATTTATGAGGGTTCAATTTAAACAAACTGTGTAATCAGAGGGTGCATTTTTTGTTCTTTCTAACTGAAATTTTTTTTTTTTCTTTTTAATACTTTCTTGGGCTGGGGGAGAGGGGGTCACTTTAAGCGCTTTTAAGGTGAAAGAGAGGACTTGAAAGCGCTCAAAGTGCGTCAAAACGTGACCAGCTGATTAACTATTGTTTACATGTGCGAATGCACGGTCAGTTAGTTAAGCCAGGGTGGGGGTAGGTACCAACCAAAAACTTAACCAACGTATCATTTCTGAACAGAGCCAGTGTACATATTAACGGAGATATCTTCCTTATCAACGGAGAAATCTTCTCTATCAATGCGAAGATGAGTTTTATGGATATTTCATTTAAGTAATTATTCTACATAAAATGTAAGCGATAAATATTTTAAAACATGTTTATTTAATTAGTTTTTTTTTTATTTAAGGTAAATATACCAAACGTTGGCCACCTTAGTAGACCAATTTCTAAAGTACTCCATAAATATAGAAAAAAAGTAAAATTTCAAGTCCTAATGGGGATTATTTTATAGCTATAACACTATTTTAAGCTGTACCAAAAAGAAATGATTTTTTGCATAAACAGAAAAAAAGCTTTTATTTATTATTTGACATGATGGAATGTCCCAATTCTTGGCCACTGTAGAAAAAACTTGTCCCTGTGGCCGAAACTTCAAGTCCCAATAACTGGCCAGTCGTATGAATTGTACGCAATTAACATTGGCCAGTTATTAAGACACACTAAAAGTGAGGTTACGTTGACAGATGTCCCAAAGCCTGGCCAGCCGACTAAAATCACTTTATAGAAACACTTTTTTCTTATTTCCTGGTTAGAGTATTATTAAGATAACTGTTAACAATGAAATTAATATAATTTTTAAGCGTGAATATTAATAAAAATATTTTTTACAGCTGCAAAAATTCGTGCGGATCGTAAAATTGTGATTGTGGCTTATCTTTGGGACCAATTTTTTGGTGGCCAAGCATTGGTACATTAACCTTAATGCGATATAGCATATCTTTTGACAGTCGTTCTTGAAAAAAAAATTTGTTTTAAAAATAATATATTTTGAATTTTCGCGGGAGCCACCATGACAGAGCTAGTTTATCCTGGCGCCATCTACTTTGAGCTTGCAAGACATAAACTTCCTCACATCTCTCATATCCAATCGTATATTCAATTGTGCACGATATCGATACAAAATATTGACGTAACGCAATATCGATATGTATCGAGTGCCTTCGTATTCTCTGACTTGACACTTGACTGTGTACAGCCTTTAGATTAATATGACAAGCACATGGCACAGTTTAAAGAAAACGAGGTATACCGTTATTCATTTGGTACGTTTATCTATAATAAAATAATATACTTAACATTATGCTATCGGTAGTATTCGTACCATTGATATCTTTCAAATTCGTTTATTAAAAGGATTAGAAGGTTTACTGCAAATCCCTGAATAGAGCATCTAGTAAGTAAAACGCATATGAAATCAAAAATGTATATTAGAAGCTAAATTTTATAAAAGCATGATGGCGGAATTTCGCAGAAAAATTAGCATGCATAAATAATTACGTTATGACCCACTAGTATCACATGATTTTTTAGGTCGTAAAAATACGAACTACGTCTAAATCATGCGAGAAATGTTCTGCCACGGTAACAAAATGGAATCAGTTAAAATTTAACTTCTAAATTTAGTAGAGTTGACTTCGATGTTACGTGCATTAACGAACGAAGGGTCAAATGTATTGTATGATTAATACAATTTTTCGCTTGTCATGATAATAATTATGTATTATATTATTACCATTATCTACACACATTACTATTGTTATCACTGTCTGCACATACGCACTAGGCAAATTACTGTCCTCTCAACCTTTTTAAAATTTGAAAAGTCAGTATATTGTTTTAGCAACTCCAATGGCCTAAGTATAAAAAAAAAGTTATAAATATTTTAATGATTCTCTAAAACATGTTATTTTATTCTTTCATTCATTTTTCTACGATCAAGTTTCATAATAAAGTACCTTAAAATAAAAAATTTTAAAAAGGGATTTTCTTGAAATTCAAGTTTGTCAACAATACTGTTTCTTTTTTAACATGCGACCTAGGATGAGATAATTGAAATATCCAATTTTTCGGACCCTATGTGAGCATTTAATAAAAATTTACAGACAGTAAAAAGTGATTTAAGCATACTTATCGAGTCAGAAGTTTGAATGTCAAGTATGAAATTCACAAGGATTTGAGTAATGTAGTTCTGCAAAATTTTAAATCAAATTTTTCTACAAATTTATCTGTAGAAGCGATTTTCTAAAATTGGGTTTAACCTTAAAACTTCAGTAGATGATGCTCGTCTATACACGAAATATAGAAAATTACTTTGCGCGCAGTTAAGCAGAACTTGGCGCAATTCGTACTCGGATGGGTGACCGTTCGAATCTTGTCGTTTCGTCTCTGCCGTTGAGTTCGTGGATCGATTAACTTTAGTCAAGATTTAATGGCTCTTGGTAGATCGCGTGGTTTTTTCATAGCGGTAACATCTAAAGGATTTGACTTTATGTAATTTATATTGCTTTGGAGCTGATGTGGACTATAAGTTTTGAAAAAACAGTACTCTAACCTGTCGTTTTATTTATATATGATCTTGTTATTTTTTTCTGATGCAAAAGACTAAAACACTGCAGACAAAGAGTGCAAATGATCAACAGGGAAACACAGAGTCGTGAAATAGTTCAAATTCATATTACTAAATTAACGAAAATTACAATCGCTATGTTAACAAACGTAAAACAGTGTAACTGATTGCAATGATGTGTCGAGCAATGTAAAATTATAGTACCTTTTGGAAAGTGCTTTAAACAATGTACTGAACTCGATTTTTTTTACAGATAAAACTGTTAAGCTACGGCAATGGTGAACTGATACTGAGCTCAGTTGCTGTCGAAACCGGTCATAAAATTTTCTAAGGTATTTCTATGGCTTTATTGATTATACTTAAACTTAATATTTTAGCAATGAACCAATTTAAGTGTATTATTTAATGTACATTTTTTTAGGGATGTAAAGATTCATTGAATCACCGACACTGCAACATTATGCGAAATATTTTTGTCCAGATGCCGATAGCTGATCATGGAGGACCTATCGATGCTAATCAAGACGGAGTGTCAAGATTTATGCCATATTTTTGCTTCAATGTTTAAAACTTAAAAAAATATTTTTAATAGTATACTTGAAAAGCTAAAACTAAGTCCTTTGTAATGTTATACATGTAACTTTAACAAGATTTGTTGGTATACAAAATTTTGTAATCATGTACTTTCGTATAATATTGATAAAAATTCTTAGAATTTAAAAGCAAAAACTACTTATTTTCAATCAGTAATTTTTTTAATCAAGTGCAGTTAACTACATGATTTATTGATTTAATTTATTTGGTAAGTTAGATAGTGATATGATCCGTTTACTAAGTGTAAATTAATTGTAATATCATACATCACGATATTCTTAATATTACACTTTCATCATTTTTGTTACATTTTCGTGGTTATTATAGAACTCTAAAATTTATTTGTTGATTACGACATAAAAATTTTTTTTCCATTTAAATTTGTTTGTTTCATTACACACACGGTAGTAAATTTTAATATTTACTGTAACAGAATCATAAAAAAAAAAAATCGTATCAAAAAAGGTTTTTTTTGAATTTTACAACACAGTTTTTTTTTTTTTACTGACGAAATATATTTATTATACCTACAACGATCGGATCAACTACAGCTTTTGTATTTGAAAAAATTTTCTGATTTTCAAATGATAAAAATTTTTATTTTTTATCTTTGGACTTATAAAACATTATCAAAAATACGTATAGAAGGAAAAGGTTGTTTTACCAAAGTAAATTTTATTTAATATTTATAGAATACAATTTTCAATAATTTTTCTAATTTTTAAAGTATAAAAACGATTTTAGAAATATAAGTTAAGGGTCGTAAACTATATTTATGCAAATAACCATTAATATAATAACATACTTAGTTGAAGGAAGTTAATCTGCTCAAACAAGTAAAAATTGTTTAACGTAAACGTAAAATAAAGTCTTACAATTCTTAAATTGTATTTCATTACAGTTTTCTGCTTAATATTTATGTACGCATATACGTCAGTGACGGTATCCTTGGGGTATCCCTCCAGAAGTTGAGCTTTTTAGATTTCTGTAAATCCTCAAGTGTTATATCTAAATGTAAACATACGCCACGCAGTTATTTGCATCTAAAGACCGTATAATATTTATACGGCAAAGATGGTATTCATAAACGGTGAATGCAAACAAATTTGTATACAATTCAACAACTGTATCTAGACGATGTGGTTACAGTAATTCATATTTTACTCATGCTTCGATTTTTAATCAAAAGTTATTAAGAAGTACATGACATAACACACAGTTACATACAGCTGTCTTCAAATGCTTAAAAATTTTATTTCCATTTGATTTTTAGTACAATTTTAAATATATATGTAACGTATTTTTTAATTTACTTAAAATAACTCTGTACCTTGTAAACTACTAGCTAGAAAATATTGGATGCATTAAAGTAGTTGAGTTTTTTTTCAATTTGATACACGTAAGCCTTTAATATTTAAAACTGAGGTTACTATATACTACACAACAGCCTCACCTCTCAATTGTAAATCAAACTAAAAATAAAATACATTATTCTATTGGTAACGCTAAACGAGTGTATACATATACATAAGGTGCGGTAACGAAAAGTTAGCAGGAACTATCAAAGGGACTGTTGTTTAACGTAATTACAAAAATTTATTTATATAACTTCTTCTTGTCAATAATAAAAATTTTCTAAGTCAGTTATGAATACACTATAGTAACGACAAACGTAAATGTCTTATCTATCTGTCAAACATAAATCTGCAGCCATCCATAGCAACCCATACTAAAAAGATTAAATAAACATTTTAATCAGCATATGGTGTGCGTAGACTAGAAAGCCTCTTCATGACCTACACAAAAATTTATCAAGTTCGCAAAATGTAAGTGGATACAAGAATGATCTATGTGTCACTTCTCAAGAGCCTAGATGGATGAGAATTGCACACATACGTATAACCATCATTTACTAAATATTGACTGCAACACTTACAAAAATACCAATATTTTTAATACCACCAATTTTGTCTCTGAAAAAATACGCTTGGTACTCTAACACAAGCCACATTTTAGATTTTGTTATATTTCATTGACTCGTTTTACATAAAAGTTACTGTATCAAAACAATACATTTCAAACGACTAAAAAATACAAAAAATCATGTAATTAATTAGTGATTTGTACCGTTATATTTTTGATTATGATTGAAATAATGTCATCAATCTTAGTGTTAATTTCTTTTCAAAGTTGTGATTTCTAAGTATGTGCTTCTGTAGTACATATCTATATATATATATATATATTTTTTTTGACAGAAATCACATTTAAATTCCAGGTTTTTAGTACAATAGCGAAGATGTTTGTTATCATAATTGAATTATCTTTAAGACTTTTTCCCCAATTTGAGCACTTGGTTTTTTCCGTTACTGATAAACATTTTATTTTGATTCGAGATGCCAATACATGCGACTATAATTTGAAAAAGTATGTTTACATTTCAAACACGTAAAATGCAAGTCCGCATTGTACATGCCGCAAGTTCTTTTAAACTTAAAATTGTTATTGTAGATAACTTCATTGCATGTGAAACAGCATCGCGTGAAATATTTAAAGATGTGTCCTAAAACATTAAAATATGTTTTTAATTTTACACTTTACAAAACTTTACTCAAGTTTATTTAAACAATCAATTAATTTAGTTAGATTTAATCAGATAAATCAAACAATAAGAAATGTTGACACATATCTGCTGGCTAGGATTTACTGGTACTCAACTGCTTAAGTTTATACGCGGCTTGATTCTTGATGTGTCTAGTACAGTTTATGTTGCGTTTAGTTTTAAATAAGCAAACATTACATTGAAGGTTCGGTTCTTTTCCACAAAACAAAAGATGCCGGCCTAAATTTTCACAACTAACAAAGATCGTATGAAAATCATATCGAATTTCCAATTTTTCATTACATTCAAGACATTTCTCAGTAAAATCACCATCTTTTGTATACTATTCACATTCACAACAAAACAAGCGAAATTTTTCCATAAGCTCTGAAAAAGTATATATTTCAATAAAATTTTAACCCAAAGCTTTACAAGGAAACACATGGATAAACACAAAAATGATGTGTTATAAGTATTTCTCTCTTTAAAAAAATTATTATTTCACTTAAGTAGCGAAAGGGGTAAGTATACTACTGCATACAAAATCACACATATTTTTTAGGGTGAATAATAATTTAGTAATAAAAATATTGAAAATATTTTTCGTATTCATTATTATGTATCATTTGTTCAATTGTATTTAATTTAATACTTATTTTCACTTGTTTATTGCCTACGTAATTTATTTAGTGATTTTGATGAATCAGATTATTCTATGCCTTAAGGTAAAGTTAATTCTTGCGATTTCTGAATAATTAGAGAATTAGTTACGAGTTTTAATTTTCACTAAAATTTATCAATAAGTGACACTCTAGATCAGCACTGTCTTGAGGGGGGATGCTTGGGGGCTGTAGCCTTAAACCTCATAAATGGAGAGATGCAAATTCAATGAATAGTAAATTACAAGTGTCATTTGCCAAACGACTGCTCATTATTATTCAAGTTGATGGTACCAATAAAGAATCGTAATCTTATCAAGGATTAAATGAAATTTTATAATTCTACTATACGATTATTTACTTTCATTATCTTATGCTTTACAAAATTTTATATAAACTTACCCTGATGAAACAGTTCTGGTGCTCAATATGAATATTTGGATGACAAATAAATAATTTGTTTGCTCGGATGCAATTTGAAGATTTTTTTGATTTGCTACGTACCCACTATATTCTTCATTTTGTTGACTAGGGGAAGTAACTGGATCTCGTTCTCATTAAAAATTTCTTCTTTTATCAGTCCGACATACTCTTTCTCTACAAAAAAGAACGAAAAATTTTTTAAAACAATGTCACCAAAGGGCTACAAAAAGTCTTACTTGCCGCCTGTATGAAAAAATTTTAACTAGTCTTTTTTTTAATGAGACAAAGCAAACTAAATAAACATCATAATAGACTTACCAGTTTTTAGGTCAAACAAGGGTTCAGCGGTAGCCTCAAACAAAATAATACTATCAGATATATCTTCTTCACCATCTACAAATCAATACTTATAAGTACATGAAAAATGAGTCAAATCAAATGCATATCATACCTAAGCTTTCATACTCTTCGTGCTCTTTCTTAGTAGAACATGATTGCACTAAAATACAGGAAATATCTTATAATAACAAAGTTACCATGATCCAAAAATAATAAGACTGGTTACAAAGCAAATACTGTGATAAATAACTTTTGAAAATAAATTATATTTACCTTTGGGCTCATCCATTTCCTAATATGTCTTTCTAACCAATAAAACTAAAACGTTTACGCTTAGCAGGTGTTCAGTGTATGTTTCAACTACCTATTGCATCGTTCAAACAAAAACTTGCATAAAGACTTACTGATTTGATCATTTAACGAGATTCATTCTTGATAAAATATTTTACGTGATTTATTTGACAAAATGACAGTTTCGGCTAAAAATTAAATTCACCGGCTTGCTGCACGAACTAACACATTTTCGTCACATAAGGGTGCTTGAACAGTAGACGCAGAGTAGACGGCCAGAGCCAGAGTGACTTGCGACTTGTGACCATAGACATATATATTAGAAAAAGACTGCTCGTTTTTTTGTACGGCGCTGGAGCCGTACCATATAACTTTTTTTAGCTTCGCGGGCCTATGTTATAACATAGGCCAATGTACTGAAAAGTAGTTACATGGTACGACCCTGGGTCCGTGTTAAAACATAGGCCCACGAAGCAGAAAGAGTTATATGGTACGGCTCCTGAAGCACAAGTAGAAGGAGGAGCTATTCACATAGACATTTTTTGCTTATTTCATTGTGAACGTTCATATTGAAAAGGGGGTTCCACTGTTCCGTTAAACTCAAAGTCAGTGAACAGACTGAGCAGACCTATACCTCTTTTTCCATCAGGCAACAAAGCCTATGATCGCAACAATGTTGACAGGGGCCGTACCATATAACTTTTTTTTGCTTCACGGGCCTATGTTATAACATAGGCCAGTATTCGCTACGTGCACAATTTTGAAGCAGCGCCATCCTAGGGAAAAACGAGAACTATTGGTCTGGCACAGCAGAAGGCAATATTCGCGATATGTGCTTGATACCTACCTATAGGAACCCAGTACCTCGATAGATACACGAAAGGTTCTGTGTTTATTATATCACGAATTAATACAATGTCTCAAGTGGTACAATCCTATGTGAATAACTAAAGACAAAATTTGTACTACAAGCACTATAAGCGCTTGAGTATCACTTCAACACAAGTCCGTGTACTGAGTGATACGAGATATGTTTTATTAGTTTGCAATGTAGTCAACACAGACCGCCTCTGACCAATCAGAGAGCTCCATTAGCCCCTATACCGGCGTGTTCACACAGTATGTACATTGTACACACGTTTATACGATACGCTTTGAGGATCAGACCCCAGCTAAAAACTCTAAGAAATACACAGTATCCAATGTATTTCACTGCGTTTTTTAATGAACATGCCTGAGTAAAATATGTACATACTACTCATAATTTTATTAAAAATTTAACCCTTAGAATGGTTGTCGATGTATAAACATATAACTTTCTGATGATAGCAATGCTTAGCAGTCTGCTAGCAGAAGACAAACCTATCGTTTAGTTTCACATATTAGCACAGGTATTGCTGCGATCGCTTTTTCAGCTTGTGCACGTAGCGAATATAGAAAAATAGTTATATGGTACGGACCCTGACCTGACACTCCTGACAGAGAACACAGCATAGGTCTGTTCAGTCTGTTCACTCACTTTGAGTTTAGCGGAACAGTGGGACCCCCTTTTCAATATGAACGTTCACAATGAAATAAGCAAAAATTTCTATGTGAATAGCTCCGAAGACACAACATCGAACGTGGGTACCCGATCAGAAACCTTAGTGGGGTACTGATACTGATGGGGTCAACCCTAGACTGCCGAATTAACCACAGGTGGTCCTAGAATGGCATTGTCACGGGGCGTAGATGTGGTCCTCTCTAGTGTGCCCTAATAGCAATAAAGAAAGTTTACCTAAGCCTTTGTATTTTTTGTGTAGGTATATCATTACATTTAATACAATTATCATAAGAGCATGTGCCTGATTTACCATGCGTGCTATGCAGTATTATGTAGTTTATCGGCCGTGCAGATAAGGAAAAATTAAATTACGGTCGGGTATCTATTTCTCTCGCACATTCGCACTTCGCACCTTTGGCAATGTGCAAGAGAGACAGATATCCACTTTCGATATTGTGTCTCCTTCTACTTGTGCTTCAGCACCGTACATAAGAACGAGCAGTCTATTTTTCTTAAATGTCTATGGTGTAATAAGGTTGACCGGAGGCTATGATCAGGGCCTAGCCAGGGTATATGTATACATGTATAATAACATTTCTACTGTACAGTACTACAGTAAACAGTACTAACAGTAGAGGTTATGGTAAGTTGGTAAGTTTATGTATATTTAACGCTTTTGGATCAAAACAACACGATAAATAATTTTTTCAACTGATATGATATGGAAAATGATATGAAAAAATCATATACACGGATTATTGCGGCTTTTGAACTCTTTTTACTGACATGTAAGTTTAATTTTTTAGAACATACAAGAAAATGATGATTGAATTTTGACAAATTTTAGTTTTTTAAATTGTTACATCGCTAGCTACAAACTCAGAAATACTGTCTTCATTATCGCATTAATCAGAATTCACTTGAAAACTGGTCTAACGTTGTTTCGCTCACACTCATAGTAATTATGCTATATTAAGCTTAAATTTTTTTCTCAAAATTTGCACGGTCTCAAAATTTTTCCTTTTAGTCGATAAATTTTCTCACTCATATTTTGTTTAATGTATATTTACGAGGTGTGATCAAAAAGTGAGGTGACTTTTCATTTTTATAAAAAAATGTTTATTTATTCATCTAAAACTATGTTAACCCCTTCAAAATAATCCCCCTCAGATACAATGCACTTGTGCCAACGCTTTTTCCAGTCGTCAAAACACTTCTGAAATGCTATTTTGGGTATTGCTTTGAGCTCTTCCAGCGATGTAGCCTTAATCTCCTCAATCGTCGCAAATCTTCGTCCTTTCATGGGCTTTTTCAATTTTGGGAAGAGGAAAAAGTCGCTGGGGGCCAAGTCTGGTGAATATGGTGGCTGAGGCATGATGGAAGTACTGTTTTTGGCCAAAAAACTACCAACTAATGACGACTTGTGCGCAGGTGCATTATCATGGTGTTGAGGTGTTCGCGGATACACGTCTCATACCCAAAACATCCATCAAAATTGATTGGCATGAGCCAAACGATATGTCAAGATCATCAGCTATTTCTCTAATCGTGATTCGACGATCTTTTAGCACCATTTCTTTCACTTTCTGAACATTTTTGTCGGTATTTGATGTGCTGGGTTACCCAGAGCGAGGTTAATCATTAACATTTTTTCGGCCCTCTTGGAATAACTTATACCACTTATAAACATTTTTTATGCTCATAGTTGACTCACCGTAGGCCACTGTCAACATTTCAAGAGTTTTTGAGCACCTAATACCATTTTTTACTCAAAAATTAATACAAACTCTTTGCTCCATTATTTTCAACAAAAAGAAATCGCCGAGTACGCAAACACGAGTCTAACCTCTAAGTCTCTCACATAAAAACAACACATATGCTATATAGTCAAAACTATGAACATAAATATCGGTATACTGTATAACCTTCGACCTTCGTTCGAGACGTGACACATATATGCATATACAATGTGTATGTGCATATACACATTCACTTCCATTAATCTTTTGTTTGTTTATGCTTGTTTATTCCTTTCTTACGAGGTGTGATCAAAAAGTAAGGTGACTTTTTGAATTGCGCGCGCTCTTTACACTCTCAGTTAAAAAAATTTTTTTTTATCATGTTGGTACACTAGTCTCGATCATTATGTGGTACAACATCACCCAATCAGAAATCTAAAGAGGCTACCTCAATAGTTCATGAGGGCCTCACGAGGCAGCCTCAGTAGTACCTCAAGAGGTGCATCATGGATCACGGGGAGCAGTTGAGGCCCTCGTGAGGTCACCCCAATAACCAAATTTTATCTCATGTAAATAGATTTTTTGGAGCTGTCAAACAGAAAAAACATTGAAACTGAATTATTTCTATAAATTAGTAGTGACTAAAAAGTTTCCCAAAAAATGAGTGACAACATAAAACGGTCACTATTATTAAATAAAGAAAGGGCTAAAAAATATCGTGATGCGAAGCGTATTCAAGTATATAATAATAGTGTGATTACATTAGATAGCTCAGACTTGATAGATATTTCCATACAAGATGACAATGGAGTAGCTTATCCTCCACTAAATTATTTTATAAATGTTGATCAATTTGAAAGAGATCAACAAAATTTATTGGCCGATAGCGACGGAATAAATAGTGAAAATTCTCATACAATTGTTGATGAACCTAAACAAGAATCTTCAGTAACAGAAGAGCTGAGGAATTGGGCTGTAGAATGTAATATTACTCATTCAAATATTGATTCGTTGTTGAAGTGACTGAAAAAATTTCATCCGGAGCTGCCACTTACAGCTTACAGCTAAAATTTTATTAAAAAGAAATCACAAATTAAAAGATAAAATAAAAAAATTCAACGAAGATTATTTATTTTCTAATAATATTACTTTAGGGCTGAAACACTTTCCAAGTTCTGAAACTAATCTTAAACGTTTTTTTTGTTTTTTTTTGTTTATGCTTACATAGAGATACAGCTCTAATGGAGGATCCCTCACTAGGGCCCCACGCCCCCCCCCCCCCGTGATACAGCCTCACTAGGCCCTCCAGTGGCAAATGGGGTAACCTCGCGAGGTACTCATGAGCGCCCCACTAAGATTTCTGATCGGGCATCAGGGCCTGGCCATAGGTGCCATACCCTTTCAATAACCTCATTACCATACTGGCCAGGGCATGCCTGGGCCACCTGGTGCTTAGCTACGGCCGTCTAGTGGTCATCTGGTCATTTCTTGTCGGGATCTTATACACAGTGCCATTCTCACATCACATCTCATTGGCTGCATTCGGCTATCGACACCAGAAAGTAAATATAAAAACATGGCAACGTCGCGTCATTGGAGGCGCCACTGTCACTTTATTTACTGGTGCTGTGTTCCGCAATCTCACCAGTAAAAAGCAGACGACGTCGATCTAATTGCTCTTTTTCATGAAATTTTTTTTGACGTTCTGTTATAACATGTAAATGTAAACAAAAGCGCCCCTTAACGTCGTCTGCTTTTTTACTGGTGAGATTGCCGAACACAGCACCAGTAAATAGCGACAGTGGCGCCTCCCCGTACGCTTTCTGGTCGTTATAATTATTAGTAATAAATGAAGTAATAAGGCAAGCGCCAATCTCCGCACAACCTGGGGCGCTTACTGGTCGCTTACTGAATTAACAATAATTAAAATAATAAGGCAAGCGTCAATCTCCACACAACCTGGGGCGCTTCCGGGTCGCATTATTTATTATTAAAAAGCATCAAACAATTCAAGCGCAAATTAAGCGCAACCAGCAGTGGGTAGAAAGCGTCCCTGGTTGTGCGGGGATTGGCGCTTTCCTTATTATTTTATTTATTGTTAGTTAAGTAAACGACCAGTTAGCATCCCGGGTTGTATGGGGTTCTGCCAGCACATTTGGGAGCACCGATACGAACTTCTGGAATGCAACATTCTATAGATTGGTATGTTAGTGACAGTAACTTTCATGTTACTGACCGCAACTTTCACTGCGGCCACTGCGGGAATCCTCTTGAGACCTCTTCACCCAACCCAACGCTTGTCCATAGTCTTAGTGTTGGTAGCGCCATTTGAGATTAGTTTGCTAGGTCGCCATCCCCATTATGTGAACGATGTAAAATCCGAGAATATAGAAACACGTCCTTTCATGTACCGACTTTGAAAGTGAAAACAAATCTAGGCCTAGCTCGACTTTATGTACATGAAGGGACGTGTTCATAATGTAAAAATACAAGGTGTGCCGTTGCGCATCCATTTTAATTGACGAATCAAGAACGCATGCATCGGGCCGCCATGTCTGTCTGCGAATTTCAAAAGCTTTTAAAATACCAATCGTATTAACATCTAGAAACTCGTGTAACAATATATATTTTTTATTTCAATATTTTCACTTCAGTTGTTTCAGTGACCAAACGCACAATTCATGAATATTTACACAGAAAAAACTGACTAGATAGGTAAACATTCATCAATTGACGTATATGTATGTCTGTATGTATATATATCTCACTTTGAGGTGGATGCGGAGGATAGGTTTTAGTTTCAACTTTGGCCACTTCATTTCATTGTACAGGCACTTCGGCGCTGTAGTAGTCACATCTCCCTCAAATATGGTGTAGCGATGGAAAGCGCGGCAGATTCGCAGAACGGCACGAAAATGAGACCTCGGAACGCCACACCTTGTATTTTTACATAATGAACGATTTTCTATACGCTAGTTAAGTACCGCCGACAGCGCCACTTTTGGTGGTTTAATCGCGACTTGTTATCATGAATATTAAAAAATTAAAACGTTCTTTGTAAATAATAATCATAGACACGGGTCTGTCGTGATTAAATAAAGCGGATTTACTTTTTATTTACTCGTGATAGTGCATATAATAGTTTCTGCACCACCACTTTTGCACACGTTGGCCGCACGATTTTGGGCTACTTAACTAGCGTATATTCTTTGGTAAAATGTACAAAAAAGTAATGCAATGTTAATTATATAAAATATTTGATGTAAAAATGAGATCTGAATGATAAATTAGTATACTGTAAAGAAATTAACGTATCCGTTTACAAATGTTCACCGCTCATTGTGTGCTCGATTCATTTGTCTTCTATTTGTTTAGACAAAAAACTAGAACATCTAAGTGTTCTTGGTGATGTAAACATTTATAGGCCATCAACAACAGCAACTTCAACATAATATTTTATTTACTGATTTGTTGTAATTACTATTCATTATTTTATTCAGTTAACCTTGAACAAAAAAGGCTATTCGTTGGAACTAAAAAAAAAAAAAGTAACTTATTACTACTTACATTATTAACCAGCTCGTGCTAAAAATACCAGTTCTTTATTGATTGAATAAAGAAAGGTGGATGTGTGAAGTTATCCGTAAGTTTAGATATTGGCAGTTTAACTCTTCCTTATAACCCATAAAAACTAAAAATATAGCGTTTTTCAAAAATTTTAACCCCCTTGTCGTCACATAAAAAAGGTCACTTCTAAAATGTTTACGACACTTAAATTTTAAAATTTAACTGTAAGAATAGATCAAAACAATGCTCTAACATTTTAATATACTTAGAACGTAACAATAGATTTTAATATATTAGGTGTTGGGTTTGCATTGAGTACTTAGAAGTGGTCACGAAAAAGTTTTAAGAACACCCCTATCTACACTATGCTGTAGAAAAATTTGGCTTGCAGCTAACTTAAGGGAGTTCTATCGGTTACAGAATTAACAATGATAAATTGTTGAAAATTTATCTAAAAATGATTAAAATCGTAAAAATATATTTAGATAACTTTTACATGAAGGCTAATGGGCTGTCGTCCTTTTAAGCGTTTCTATTGCATTTACCTTGCATATCAACAATGAACTTTAGATGAAAATTTTTTCAATGATAAAAACATCTAATGATTGTATTTAATTTTATTGAACATTTCGAGGGTCCTTGTGAGAGAAGAAATCATATTAAAGTACAACTTGTCTTCGAAGGCAATTTCGCTGCCTCTGATGAAAAACTGTAGCTTAGCAAGAAAAAAGCCCCACTGAGTCTTCATAGCTTTCTTTTTGCTCTGCATAGTATCACTTAATAACCGTGGTAAAAACTACAAAAGGTTATGTTGTTACGGAAGAGCAAGAAAAACAGACAACATACCAAACAACATAGAAAGCGTCGCATGGGCTACACGGAAGATTGTTGTTACCAGAATAAGCTATACCAAAAGTGATGAGCATAGAAAAATAACGTACAGGTCTTGAGATTTCTGCAACCGGTACAGGATTTTTCTGTACCATGGATAGTCCATTAAATTTGTATACTGCGCATGGCTTTCTACTGTACCGTCTACCGCGCATAGTACGTGCGCTTATAATATACAGTGGAGATATGTATGTATATATATGTGAATACTTGCATACATGTATGGGATTGTCATTGTTATTTTGGCTCAATATGTAAATTGTTCTTTGGGAGTGAAAACCAATTATTATACGCAACAGGAAAGTGACTACAAGTGCCTACTGCACTTATCATTACATCTTGTTAGATACGTATCAATGTATTGAACTTTATATTGTGTTGTGGTGGATATACTGAAATCCTAAAATCTTGAACTTTTACAGCTACGTATATATATACTGACATTCTATATGCTCCCACTGGCTGACTAACTTTCTGTACTGGTACAGGAAAAACCCGTACTACGTATCGGATTTTGACGTACTAAGTATAAGGTTTATCTATACTCACTAAGGTACTTTAAAGTATACTACCGTACCAAATATACCTGTACTAGTACACATTTTTCTTGTACAGAGTATCGAAAATACTTGTACTAACATATAGTACCTTTTTTTCTGGTAACAACAATCTTCCGTGTATATTTGGATTCCAAAAGGTCACGTTAATCCCGCTATGTATATATATACATATATATTTTTTTTATTCATCATCACCCGTAGGCTCAGACATGGCGATTTTTTACACAAGCATAGTATTAATTAACCATCGGTGCACCTGAGTTATTACCAGATGTTTATACGAATAAACACGAGGGCCAACTCAATCACACCTATGATCACGTAGACGAAGCGTTAGAGAAACAGTTAATCCACCCTCGAGAATCAAAAAAATCGTGATATATATAGCCAGTTGGGGGAAAAGTAAGACAGGCCGTATGAGTGCAATTCTATTTTTTTTTTTACTAGGAGGCTGCGTGCGCCAATACCGTAAATTTAATCAAACGTTTATTTTCTGTATTAAAAAAAAAAAATACAATAATTATATCTTTGTCGTAACACGTAATATTGTAATATTTATCAACTTACAAATTAAAATGACTTTTCACTGATTTTTCAAAATCTCATTTTCAAATTTACCTGCGCTTGATCGGTCTCAGCCAATCACGCGACGAATAAACAGGCTTTATCACGTGATCCATCGTTTTTTTAAGATAGGAAACGTTCAACGATTGTAATAAGATAAAAATTGCTCTTAGTTATTTGTACAAAGCTATTAATTTTATTCTTTTCAAGAAGTGCATTACAGTTATATTTCAAGGATCTGGTATAAAATAGAAATGATAGTTCTAGATAGAGCTTGAAGTTATTTCCACGTTTAAATATTAATAAACAGTTGTAATAGCCATAAATAAAATAGCCATATGCACGTACGTTGAAGTGAGAATTGTTGAAATAGAGTATCGTAGTTATGGTCAGTGCAGTAATGCAGGGTGGAAGTTGTTTCATCAGATGCCAGACAATGGGCGCGCGGTGTAAGTGTAGGTAAACACTTATGAATCGGGAGACTCGGGAGACTTTTCGTGCATTGGTAGCCAAAATTCCTCCGGGAGCGATAAGGAAACGTAGAGCGTTTTCACTTTTCAACTGGATAGGTGTATATGGTCAAGAGCAACACGTGATGGGAAATATTGCATTATACTCACCAAGAGAGGAAAAATAAAGAAAGTCTCTATTTGCCAAGAATGTGATGTTTGTTTCCTTCCGTGGGTTGCACACCGATTTTCCACTAAGTAATGCTGCGTTAAGAGCAAATTCCAAGTTTTTGCAACCCATGCGCTCACTTCAGAGGGCTCTATCGTCTTTTGACTCGACCTTCGAGCATATATACTTGCCTCTGCACGTTGCTCAAGTAAACATAACAGTGAACGCATGAGTTGTAAAAAGTTAATCTGCCCCCATAACTGACCGAGAGACGAAATCATCTATCTGCAAAGAAAGTTCAGTCTTTTGTTGCAGTGGGGTGAAAAAAATTTGCTTACGCGCCAATGAAAATCATCTGAATGAATGACTCACGATAGGTGATAATAATTAGTAGTAAGAATGACTGAAGTCAAGATTTGAAACTGATACTTAAATTTAATAATTGTCACTATTAGGTATTACCAGTTATTATTTTCTTTTATTTTCGTCCTGAATAACATCTCAAAGTATAATAATATAAAAGAAAAAACGATAATAATTACTCTGATTTCCAACCCATTGAGACTTACAGTTTACGATATTTACTATTTGTTGTTACTATGATATGCTCGAGTAGTTTATGATAATTTTCTTACATTACAACTGATTGCTAAAAAAAATTGTTAACCATTGTTATATAATGATTGAATAAAACAATATTCTTCAATTTTCAAACAAAAAAAATTACTACTGACTTTAACTCTTCGAATGACTTGGTAACAGCCTGTAATAAATCAATTGTAAACACTATTAGTACCTCAAATCCTGACGTAATTATTTCATATTATTAGTTTTAAGTGGTTAACTTTTTTTTATAAACAATACATAATAAAATTAATGATATTATTTTTGCTTGTATAAAATTTATGTTAATTTTTTGTAAGATGAAAACCTCGTAGGAATTTTTAAAAATAACTTTATAGAATTCTTATGAAAGGCTTTTACAACCAACTTTTTATTTCACCAATAGTCAGGCTAATAAAGCCTTATACTTGGAGTGTGAAAGTAATTTAAAAATTATAAAATAAGGATAAAACTGCGTTTCATTTTGCGACGTTTGAGGTAGAGTAACCATAAATCCATATAAATCTCAGTATCCTGTGAGACAAATTTCTATGAGATTAATGATATTGCCAGGTAGAAATTTTTCTCATTTAAAAATAATGTAGCTGTTACCGTAACAAACTGCATAATGTGGCGAAACGTTCGATAAATTTTGTGTCGAAAATCTAAGGACCCATATATAATCCCAGCACGGGTGGTATGGTATGCTTTGAGACTCAATAGACCTATGCGTTGTAAACAGGTGGTTTGAATTAGACCTAAGTAGAAAAAAAGAAGAATAAATTTTTGTCTTCCAAAGCGTATGATGATGAAATAATTTTAAAATACCCATTTTTTAAGTGTTATTGGAAATAATAACTCAATCACCTATGTTTTTAGGTGTTATTTATTAAATTATTTGCCCATCATATATATACCATGGTTGTGTTATAATAATACGTTTTTTCACTGCAAATCATAGATTTTTACGGTTATTAATGTATATTATTTAATATAAAAATATTTATTCTCATCTGATTGTTCCATCCACGTAGCCTCTCGAGAAATGTTTTTTAACTATCGATTATTATTAACAAACGATGAAAATATCATTTCCCAAGGCATACGATGAATTTAGATTAATAGTTTGATTCATTGTCATTACACTTCATGAGACGTTGAAAAATATTTTTTTATAGTACGAATTCCTATATAAATAGGGATTAGCGGCACCATTAGTGCAGAGAGTGCCAGCTTAATTGGCACGGTGTTTTACTGGAGATACTCCCACTGTGCTCATGGTATATGGTAGGTATAATATCAGTTAGATGATTGGTAAATGGGTGCAGCAATATACCCCACACAGGTGGTGAGTAGGTAGCCCCGGTGACACGGCTAGTAGGCCGTCACGGTAACCCTTTGAAAAAAAAAAAAAAAAATTTAACTTTTAAATAAAAAAGATTTTTTTTTGTTTAAGTAAAGTGTTACGTAAGTACAAAGTGCACGTACCAAAAGTTTAACTGATGAAAAAAAATTTTTTTTAACAAGTATTATGAACTTTTGATGACCGTTAAATGCTAAATGTTAATATTATACACTGAGAGGAAAAAAAATTATATAGAAAAATTTGTTATTTTCAACAGTAAAAATTGTTGTTTTAACACTTAAAATTATAGTTAGAACAGTAAAAATTTATATGCGGGAAAGTAAATTAATTAACCAATCTTTTTAAGGTTTACTGATCCAGCATGTTAATTATTACTGATCTAACCATAATGCTAACTATTTAAAATACAATTTTAACTATTAAAACAGTAATGTTTACTGTTAAAAATATCAACGCCCCCCTTTTTTGCCAACTTGCATCCAATTCACTGTGCGGAATGGTAATTTTTTCTGGAATTTCTCTATAATTTTCAGTAAAGTACACAGCCTCAGGTTCCCCGTATGACTTTGAGATGTTGGAACTTGAAGATGATGTCGATTCCGTTTGTACATATTATTTATTATGTAAGCTTCATTAATACTTTGCAACAAGGTATACACCTCTGAAGATTACTCGTATACAGTAATTAAGCAGTATTTTTTAATATCAATGGTTGCAATTCATTGTGTTACTTGGTACAGCATTTCATTGAGAACTGCATCACACATCTTTCTCAATCAGCACAGTCAAAGTCGAACTATTTCCCCTGAAACGTAAAGTAAAAGAAAGCTGCGGCTGCAAGAAAGTTATTTCCATGAGTTACTCGTACGCATACATCGGAAAGTCTGCCGATTTCCCCTCAAAAACGAAAGCCCATAATCACCGACACACATAGCCGATTTGACATTATGCGCTCGATCCAACGGAAAAAAAGAAGAAAAAAAAACAAAAAAAAAAAACGTGTCGTTGTCCAGAGTGGCCCATCAGTCGAAGAAGACACCAAGGCTACTTCCCCGTTCCGACAGTACCGATCGGGGAGAGCCCCTCCCGTGCACACAAACGAAACGGAAGATCCGACGATGGCCCCTCGCACAAAAGTCACAATAGTGTGCCCCACTATTCGATCTCTTCGAGCGTATGGGTGCACCCACACGCGCACTAGCGAAAGCCACTCACGGCAGATCGCGGTCGCCATCAGGTCGAGATTCCCTTCAGTCGCACTCGACGCATCGCTGACGCTGCAGCTGTTCGGTGTATTATTGTAGCATCTGCAGTGCATCGGGACCGGAGTCGGGTCACGCCTATTTTTTCGCCGCTGCGTAGAAAGGAGCATCACGATGGGCCGTCTGGGCTTCAACATCGGGCGCGAGAAGGAGGCGAGCAAAAACGTGGAGGCCGGGGTCGTCGCGGCCGACCAGCAGAACGCGAAGAACGAGTACGTGGAGATCGGCGAGCTCGTTCTCGCCATCGAGGAGGGAAACCGGAGGACCACCAAAGTGAGTTTGTACATACGCATACGGGGCTCATTTGCGTTTTTGCTCGCGCGTGCGACGAGTGGAAATTTTTCCGGGGAGAAGAGGTCCCCGTTTTGCTTTTAGAAAGTCGGTTGGCTGTACCGATGTTTCAGACCTGGTTTTTTTTTTTTTCCTTTTTAACCGTGCAGTCAAACGCATAACAAGGAGCCTTCATTTTTCGAGGCGTTATGTCAATATAGGTGATCGGTAAACAATGTCCTCTCGGTTTCGGAGGTTCCTTACAGTGGACGTTTCCAAATTTTTGTCAATTCGGAGTTGACCTGTTGCGAGCAGTAACGTAATATACAACCATACCGATGATACTGAATTGTAATTTTTTGTTACCATGTTTCGTTGGCCGACCTCTTTGGCATTAAAATTACATGCAATCAGCACATGGTGTGCATATTTTATTTATTCGCTGCGTGCAATTCGATGGTGAAAGGATTGGCGCTAGTTGTCACTTTTAACGTTTTTACTGATGGAAAAGTCTCGAATTTCCCCGGATGCATGAACTGATTTTCCTCCGTAAGATTTAACACGCTGATCCTGAAGAGTGGGGGCATCAGTGAGTGCACTTGCACGCAGAGTACTCTGAAAATGTTTGAATAAAACTGCACCGCAAGATTAAGCTCATCAATAAGGAAAACAAAAAAAAACTTTAAAAAATTTTGATTCAACGGAATGGAGCTCGATATGTGGATGATTTTTTAAGAATTTTTTTTTTAAAGCCTTTGTATTGATTTTTAATAAATGATTTATTAGAGAATAAGTAGTGGATCAAAATTTTGTAAAGAGAATTTTTTTGTTCGACTTTATGAGGTCAATCCTGTGGCTTGATCTCGGAGTACAGTTTTCCTGCAATATTTTTGGAACACTCAGTATGTTTACCAAGTTTCGCGTACCTCGAGCGCATATAGACAAGTGAAAGAAAAAGATTCGAATGTTATATCCACACATACACGTCAAATGAAAACGAACACAGTCGTAAATGTAAAAAAAGATATCGATGCAGGCAATGTTTATGTTGTGTATGCTTGATAAAGATAGATTGTTTCAAAAACTCATAAATGGATGGTTTATATTATCTATTGAGATTTTAAATGTGTTATTTCTTATAAAGTTGAAGTGGTGAGTAATACTTGTAAAAAATATCGCTTAGAAATCGTCTTTGCTACCACCATATATTATATTGGCAATTGTAAGGGTTTAGTGTATTAATTTAGAAGAGTCAATATTTGACGCAAAAAATCATACTAGAATTCTTTAAAAAATACTAAAACCAAAACTTTTCCGTACAAGACTAATATTTCACTAATCGAACTTTCTAAAGCCAAAATACTTGAATTGAAACTACAATATGTTTTATACAGTGGCGTCGTCTGTCAGGAGTACTGAGCGCAGTGATAATACTCTTGTCCGCCTACATTTTCCTTGCACAGTCAAGAGTTTTCTGCAATGACCAAGCAGGTAAAGTGATGCCTTTAATAATTCTTGCGTATAGTGAATCATTATAATCAATTCTGCAAAGACAAAAGGTTTCTTCGCGACTGGGTTGGAATAATTTATTGAAACTTTTCAACTGCCAAAGTGATTTTTACACCATAAATTATATGCATGATATTTTAGTTGATTAAAAATATTTTTTTCAGCCACTGTGGAAGCTCAAGACTTGCTATGGTACTCTTCGCAGATGCAGGCTCTCAAAGGAGAAAATGATGGTATGTACTTGACAATTGTTGAATTGGATACGTTTTTTTAGTAAATACTTTTATCAAGAATGATATTTTTTTATTACTCCTCGTTAAAAGGACAATCATTCTCGACGTACTTATCGAGTCATTGTTGTGATTGCGAAAGAAAAAAAATCCTGACTCGTAAATAAATTTAATCTTTGTCAATAATTTTAAACTCTCACGAAAATATTCCGGTCTGGAAATCTTTGTCATTGTAACACACATTGTAATTCGTTTTCAATTCACTTGAATGTCTTGCAACGTCGACAATATTTTTCCACATTATTAATCGCTATGATCATTCGATGAAAAAATGATATTTCGTAAAGGTTCGCGACAAAAATGTGAACACACGTGTCTCTGTATTGATCATCGTTAACGAGTTTAAAAACAATACACAGCCTTTTCAAAAAACGTGGTTTTAAATCCCACAGAACTTCGAACCCAAAACCAAGAAAAAGTGAGGAACTGCAGCGCAGAGGAGTCCGAACGAATCCGTCATCTAGAGGAAATGATCGATACCCAGCGTGCGATGTACTTCTCCAGCCGCTTCAAGTTCCATGGCCGCCTCGAAGCCATGTCCTCGAACTTCGAAGCCCTAGAGAAAAAGCACAAGGACCTGGAAAAGCAGTACCAAGAGTCCCAGGAGGAACTCAAGGCCGAGCTGAGGAAGCTGGGCGACGAGCGTGCCGAGCTCGAGCGCAAACTCACCGAGGCAAACCGCACACTTGAGCGCCAGACCAGACAGCCCAAGGCTAGCCCTACTCTTGCACCGCCGCCGACGACGACGACAACGACGACGACGACTATGAAAGCCAAGCCGAAGACCACGGAGGCTCCTGGGTACATCAAGAAACTCAACAACCTCGTCAAGGACATCGAGAGTGTAGGTCAATTTTTCGTGAACATCTTTACCGACGCGATATAAAATACATGTCTTGCTGTCATTATAATAATAATGCACTTCTCTTTTTTTTGGACATTCTCAAAATAATAAGACTTGAATGACGATGCCGTCAAAGTTGTGGTGTATATTACATCTACGATGCAGTACCGCTATTTTTTGTGAGAAAAATTGATAAATTACTATTCGGGCGTTATGAAGATACGATAAAAAAAAGGTCTCGACCTGGAATCGAACTAGAAACTGCTTCCTTGAAGCAAAGTTCGATTCCACGCTAAGACCAGTTTTTTTATCCTTATTTGTCCTAATTTTTTTATCAAACAGTAACATACTAGGTCATGATGTGTGATTCCGCTTTGTTTTGATGCATACCAAACGTGTATATTTGGCTGTCCTTAACTTGAAAATCCGTTTCCAAAGTCAATTGCAGTTATTGTTACGATCAATAGTCTTATTACGATTAATAGATATTCTACGCAACTCTTTACGAAACGTTTCTTCACACTGATCAATGTACCTCATCATGATATTTATTAACAAAATATTTCAATTTATTTTCAACGTTGATTTCGAGGTTATTGATAACTAGCGTTAAATTCTACGTATCACTCATAGCTTGGAATACAGCGGAATTAGAATCGAACTATCATCTGGAACTTTATGAAAGCAACCAAACGTATCAGAAAATTAAGTGGAACCCATCTTTTTTTCCATGACTTGAACTCGGGTGATTAAATAACGTTTTTATAATTATCGGCTTATCAAATTATCTAGATAATGCTTCTGATACGTTATAGGTTTATTCGTGAGCTAAAATAATGGTGGTATTGCAATATAGTGTAAAGTGTACGCTACAAGTTAGGTGACCTTGCCGATAAAGTCATATTATTTTAATAAGAATAGCTACCGATACTCATTATACATTAGCTGTTTTTTAAGGATAAAATAAAACAGCGAAAAATACCGAAACAGCTTCAACGCAAAAGCTTGTGTAATGAATTGGGACAATTTCATTTTATTTTATTTTATCTTTATAAAATATAAATTTTCAACAAGTATAAAGACTGGCTCAACTAGCAATTATAATTTGACTTTATCATGTGAATCAGAAATTTTAAACAAAAATGTACGTGGCTGGCGTATGGATATAATATGAGTTTACATATTTTAGTTATTAAATATTAATATACACAACACATCACACTTTACCTGATGAATCGATTATGTAATAAAACTTCTTATGTAATATGTAAAATAGTTACATGTAAGTTTTGTTCCAGTTGTTGTTGTTACATTAGTTGGTATGCAAATATTTTGAGACATTTTTTTCTGAAAATCGTTGTTAAACAGTAAACGATTTTAGATGTAGTGCATTATGCAAAAGGCATCAGTCATAATTGTAAAGTAAAAATCAACCATCTAAAAAAGTGTATTGGAAGAGGGTAACCTTTTTTTTAAAAAAAAAAAAAAACGTCGTCTGCACTTTTGACTATCAGAGTAAATATTTTCTTGTAAATGTACAGATAATAACTGTAATCTTTCTTTAATACTACTACAGTGACGTTTTCAGTATTATGTAATGTGGAGCGTTAACCAACTTCATTGTTAAATATCACTTATTAAAATTTACACATTTCATTTGTAAAATACAACTGATATTAAGCATAAGTGCACTTCTGTAAAATATCACAAAAATTTTATTTCAAATTAACAGATGATTTATTTTCTTACTCTTAAGTATTATAACTAAAAATATTATATGTAGTACCCGCAATTATTTTACAATAAAAATTATTGATATGAAAAAAATGAGCATTTATCCAATCGTATATTTTTCAGGGTGCAGCTATTTTCAACTTTCAGGAATTCATGAAGAAGACCGAAGACGTTTTTCGTTTCTAATCAGCGTGTGAAAAAAAAAAAAACGTTAAAAAAATTATTTCCTTATATTACTCACGTCAATTGTACGAAATAATGTAAGACAATGACGAGTTCCGTAAGCAAACAGATGTAAATGATGATGTGACTCACCGGTAAAACGGCAAACTCGAAGAGCATGCATTCGTGTTTTTTAATATTTATAGTTGGCGTGGAAACAAGAGTAACATAAATGAGTCGCATTTTAATCGTGAACGAAGAGAAAGTACACGTACAAGTATTATCAATAATTTATCTGAGGGCAACGAGATTAGTTGTCCAGCCTGTTTTAGTTTTGTTTGATTTAAACGACAACAATGCATGTTTCATATGATTTTAAAGTAATCGAATTTAGATCTAAACATTTTGATTATTTGAATGTGTATGTATGCTGTAGAGTTAAGAAGTTTTATTAAGACAATAGAATTTATTTAAAATATATTTTTTATATGATTTAAGTGTAAACAGAAAATAGCAATGATTCCAGAAGCAATAGTCAAATACATATTTTATGGAAAAAATACCTTACATTTACCTAATTTCTCAATACAAATGACCTCTATTTATTTTTACTGAAAAAAATGATACGTTAACAGAAAAATTATATCCTTTATATACTTTAAAATATATATTTAGATTTTTTTTTCATGGCGTAAATAAAACACTGCAGTTAAATAGAGCGTACAGTAGAGGTATACATCCTCTCAATTCACCGTGTAGCATTTCAGTTTCACAATCAGACATTTTAATATTTTACAATTTTTTTTTTAATCCACACAATTTTTAAATTCAGAATGGCATTCATAAAATTTACTAATAAATATTTTTAAGGCAGAGTACTCTCCGAAGTTTTAGAAAACAAATGCGGTGTATAAAGTCAACACTTTTTCCAAAGTTAATATTTATGACTTTTAACCCATTTAGCGACTTTTGTATTACGATTCATTTGAGGTCTTCAAAAATTTAAGTTATTCACTTATATAAAGGGGGCTGTATTATAATAATTAGCTTATAAAAGCCTTTTTTTATAAATTTATGATCAATACGTTTAGTCTTCCAAAAATATATTACTAGCCTTGTACTATAACAAACCAGCTGACCAATAATTTTTTTTAAATAAACCGAATAAAATAATTAAAAATCAACCTGTAGTCTGTGTAACAACACATAGCGTTGCCTCTAACTTGAAATTATTTTATCTATGAAACGGTGATGCTGGGTACGCTGTTAATTAAATATGTTTAAAAAATAATTATTTGTATTTTTCAATCATAGCAAAATCTTAAGGTGCTTCTAATAAGTGAAAAACACTTCCTATATTTTCAATACGAGTGTTGTATAAATAATTAACTTTTTAAGGGCGGTACGGAAAATTTTAACATATACCATAAAAATTATTTTTTGTTCACGTACACTTTTTCAAGGGTATCCTAAATTTTTTATGCTATTGATACAACCCCCTTAAACATTTAAATGTAAGCATGGAATTTTTGAAATTTATGTCTGCATATAAAAAGTAGCTATTATTCCAATGAGGTGCCAAAATCTAGGATTAAAAGCGTATTGTTACTAAGCTAAAAACTTTTTGGATTCATTCAATTATCATTCCCCAAAATAAAAATTTTATTTAATTATATAATCCTATTTAAAAAATATACTGTGTTAAAAAAAATATATTAG
>NW_019379529.1:38684-146492 GCF_000648655.2 Copidosoma floridanum | reverse complement strand
AATCTTAAGAAGTACAATTTGATGTCATCCTCTAAAAGTTCACCAATGCATTCGACAAGTTTCGTAAAAGATGGTCTAAAAATCGGGTTTTCCTCCCAACAACAAAGCATAATATCGTAGCTAAAAGAAAAATGAAAAGCGTACAATAATAGTTTCCAAATATAAGGTATCAAACTCAATAAAAAATTTGTTTTACATGTCTTTGGTGGCATAACTAGGACATCGCATGCGGTAGCCTTCGATGAGTTTTTGATACATTCTCTCGAACCCCATACCTAAGTAAGGTATTCCGGCTAGGGTGAAAAATTCCCATAAAACTACACCAAATGACCAAACATCTGACATAGTTGAAAAGACCCCGTCCCTCATAGATTCAATAGCCATCCACTTAACAGGAAACTGTCCTTCATGTTGCTTTTTATAGTTTTCATCCTTGTACAATGCCTTTGCCAAACCAAAATCACAAATTTTAAGAACATTGTATTCTGCTAGTAAAATATTTCTTGCAGCCAAGTCACAGTGTAACACCTGCGAATGCAGTTATAAGTATAAACTCTAATGATGAAGAATTGAACCTGCTAAAAAAAATAATTAATGTGTTATAAAATGTGTAATATTTTCAAGTTTAAAGAAATGCAGCTATTGGAAGCTGGTCTTGCGCATTTTGAAGAAGGAGCGCTTGATCTACTGATCCCAGAACAAACAGTAGATGATCAAGCAGAACTTCTTCCTTACAACAGAAGATGGGAGTTTTCTAGAGAAAAATTAAAATTAAAATTAGTGGAGCTTTTGGAGTTGTGTATAAGCAGAAGCTTGTGGAATTCTTACTGGAGAATCAGTTACAACAGTAGCTGTAAAAACAGTTCGCAAAAATTCAGATCTAATGTATATTAGTGCACTAGCAAAGGAGCTCAAAATTATGATTTATGTAGGACATCGCTTAAATATCATAAATCTTGTAGGTGCTTGCACTAAAAATATAACCAAACGTAAGAAATCACGTAAAACTGTAAAAACTACGTACAAAAGAAATTATTCAACCAAAAAATTAAATTATGTTTTAGGTGAACTTTTGATAATCGTCGAGCTCTGCAGATTTAGAAATCTGGAAAGTTATCTTGAGTGCCATCGAGAAAATTTTATCAATCAAATTGATCTGAATACGGATAAAATTAATCCACGGATAGGAAAAAATATGAGAAGGTATTAGTTTTACTTCTTACTAACATAACTTTTACAAAACAGAAAGAATGAATCTTGAGTGAATGACAAAAAGTAGTTTTACAAGAAAAAAACTAATAAGCCAAACCAAATAAAAACAGACAAAATATTTTGACCAATTATGAATAAGAATGAGTTACAAATTCTGATATGCTACCATACTTTCAACTTACAGGTCAAAACACAAGGCATTTGTCATTTCCGATTATATCAATACGGCTTCCGGCAATAACAAGACAAACAATGAGCCCATTATCTATATAACGACTCTGAGGCTCACAGCTTTGACGGTGAATCTAGTGATGATCTCAACAATGATGGCATCCAGCCAGGTTGGCGCTCTAATTATAGGGGGGACTACATAGAAAGTGATTTTGAGAATCTCTGCTCACAGGATCTTCTTTTATGGGCTTATCAGGTGGCAAATGGCATGGAGTATCTTTCCCAACGGAGAGTAAGTAGATAAGAGAATACAAGATTTCTTAATGACGTATTCTCGATTGTACATTAACTAATTAGAGTTTATACTTATAACTGCATTCGCAGGTGTTACACTGTGACTTGGCAGCAAGAAATATATTACTGGCAGAATACAATTTTGTTAAAATTTGCGATTTTGGTTTGGCAAAGGCATTGTACAAGGATGAAAACTATAAAAAGCAACATGAAGGACAGTTTCCTGTTAAGTGGATGGCTATTGAATCTATGAGGGACGGGGTCTTTTCAACTATGTCAGATGTTTGGTCATTTGGTGTAGTTTTATGAGCCGCCGTAGTTACCGATGCATAAACCGCTTTCACTCTCTGATATGAAGCTCAACTTCGATGTTATCGATCGAGCACGTTGAAACTGCAAGCGCTCTCAGAAGTAACGAAATCTTGGGAACGAAATCATGTTAAGCAGTGAGCTTAATGATTATTTTTAAGACAAAATATCTGGTTTCTGAATAAGCTTTGTAAAATTATATTTCTAAACTTTTTTGAAATTACATGAATGTTTAAAAGCTGCTGAATTAATTAGATTACATTGAATGACGCAGTTTTTTGTTACGATCAGAATACAGATAAAAAATTTAAACAATTTTTTCAACCACATGCCTCATTAGCTATAATATTGGCTTCGTATAATCTCGAGAAAGTAATTTGCCACAAAGCATGTATGTTATTATTACACATAAGAGTGAATTTCGATGTTTCCTTACGCTTCGGTTAGATTTTGACAGTCAATTAAAATCGAATGATATAACTTTCAGAAGTTTTGAACTACAAAAACATGTGAATCAACTTACAAAAAATATTGACTTATTTGTAAGATAAACAATTACTTAGCTAATTAGTAATAAGTTATTTCCAATGTTTTCTGTTCTTCGATCTCGTTTTCTCAGATGTTCCTTTGCTTACTTTTTCCTTTGTTAAACAGTAGAAAATAAATATTTACAAAGATATGTATTTAATACACTTTTATTACAAAAATAAAAAACATTAATAATTACCAATTTGAATGAGAAGTTGAATGACAAACATGTGCAAATATAAACGATATTAGCTCGACTTAATATTATCATTCTGTGCCTAAACTGCATTGATCAGCTTGTACGTAATATAAACGCCCTAGCAAATATTGTTTCTGACAAAAAACTAAAACTAAAACTAAAAATATGCTGACATACAAGAAACATAAAAAGTATTACTTATTAACTACCTTAGGTATCAATAAGGACGTTGATGTATGACGGGCTTGCGATTTGAGGAAAAGTATTACCGCAGTTATGCTAGCTTGAGAGAGATATTTTGTGATCTAGTGGTAAAATATCAGCTGCGTTGTCCTTTTTTTCTTCTGAGTGACTTGAAACATTCAAAAATTCATACTTGTTGTATAAATCTTAAGAAGTACAATTTGATGTCATCCTCTAAAAGTTCACCAATGCATTCGACAAGTTTCGTAAAAGATGGTCTAAAAATCGGGTTTTCCTCCCAACAACAAAGCATAATATCGTAGCTAAAAGAAAAATGAAAAGCGTACAATAATAGTTTCCAAATATAAGGTATCAAACTCAATAAAAAATTTGTTTTACATGTCTTTGGTGGCATAACTAGGACATCGCATGCGGTAGCCTTCGATGAGTTTTTGATACATTCTCTCGAACCCCATACCTAAGTAAGGTATTCCGGCTAGGGTGAAAAATTCCCATAAAACTACACCAAATGACCAAACATCTGACATAGTTGAAAAGACCCCGTCCCTCATAGATTCAATAGCCATCCACTTAACAGGAAACTGTCCTTCATGTTGCTTTTTATAGTTTTCATCCTTGTACAATGCCTTTGCCAAACCAAAATCACAAATTTTAAGAACATTGTATTCTGCTAGTAAAATATTTCTTGCAGCCAAGTCACAGTGTAACACCTGCGAATGCAGTTATAAGTATAAACTCTAATGATGAAGAATTGAACCTGCTAAAAAAAATAATTAATGTGTTATAAAATGTGTAATNCAAAGAGAATTAAGTTCCCAAAATAACATTAAAGACAAAAGTAGTAAGTCTTGAAAAATACACTTTTTTTGTATCAAACAATTTTACTTGCAATAACATTTTAACATTTGAGATGAAGGCAAATATCATTTTGAATCGACCAAAAACTCGTTATGCAATACATTGAAATTTTAACGCATGATGTAACTAAAAATTTTTTTTTTGATAATAAAAGTACCAGTCGTGCTTTGTACGTGCAAAAATCTAGTAACATCAAATCTGTTTCCATAATGTTTGTGTCTCTGATGGTTTCACGAATGAAAATATTATGTCCGTTTATGGATGGGACACTGAAGATACAGACTTGTAAGTAATTACGATCCCAAAGCGTCGAATTCAATTAGTCTCGATATCATTTATCACTTGTACTAGGGTGTCAACTGTGTTGGTAAAAAAATTCCTATAATGTACCGTACGAACAATCCAATATTCTCACTTAATCACGTAAATACAGTATTTTATCAAAGCTCAACTTTTGATAGATCGACTTTACGTGCATTTATAAACATATAATGAAGATGTACCGGTAATGAGTTGAAGAAATTAAAAAAATTTTCGTAAAACCCTTCATCAAAAGTAGTTAATACTTTTCTTAATTGTCTTTTTTTTTCCTGCATCTGATTTTCATAAAAACTTCCCGCACACTTTATTTTGTATATTTCAGTTTCTTGGATAACATGAGTGAATTAACGGGAACGGATACCGAAGCAAAAATAAGATTGAAAATAGAACGACTTGAGCTGTTACAATTTAAATAGTGGGATTTTAAGATTATATTGTAAAAATGAATTAACTGATTTTTTTTGGGTGATATTTTTTGACGTCATTCATGGGAAGCTGATCTTTAAAAAAATAAAAATTTAATGTTTAGAATAATTCTTCAAAATCTGATAGGTAATGCATTTTTGTCATGTTGGTGATATCATGCTAGTTATAAATCAAAAACCAATTCACGTGCAATTGGTCTACACCAAGCATGAAATAAGCACTAAAGTTTGTTTGGTAACTTTGTGAAAAGTACGAGAATCCAAATTTGTATTGATCTAAAAAAAAAAAAAAAATTGAAAAATTTTCTGGTGCAAATTTTAATGACAAGTTCGTAAAAAAATTACAAAAATAGTGAAACTGTAAATGTAAAATATGTTCATCAACATATCTTGAAAAATCCAATGTTATGGGAGATAAAGTTAAATAGCCACAGATAATATAAAAACCAATCTTTGCAATGAAATCCTATCTCTCAATATGCTGATCTTTTTTATTGGTATTGTATTGTTATGACTTGTGATAGAATAGTTTGATCTTGCAATGCAATGTGCAGTACATTATCTACTCGAGGCCCAGTGTATTCCGTAGACGAAAGCGTCACCGAGTGAACAAGGACAAAGCATGGATAAGTACCATCAAGTTTAATTAATTATAAAAAATTCACTAGTAAACGAACTGAGATCGGATGAAGTCAAATCTCAAACTTAGCTCGTCGCGCTCCCACACGACTTGATAGATTACTTTTTTTTATTGTCTACAACTTTTGTACTTAACTTTTTTCATCCAACAACTGATTTTCAAGATATTATCAATGAACGTATTTTACACTTACGCTCTTACTGTTTTCGAAAAACCTTTTATGACTATAAGCTCTTAAAATTTATATCAGCCGATTCGTAGAATTTTTACATATTTTTTGGATCAATTAAACTTTGGTTAAACATTTTTTCCGTTGAGTAGACTTTATATACTTGGTTTAATGAGTTGAATGTATTCAAGACACATTTGAAATTAGTATGCAATTTTAAAGAAAACGTTTCATGTTTTAGCTAACAACCCATTAACATTGATCGACGTTTATAATTTAAATTATTCGACAACGAAATTTACTGCCGAAAAATATATCATGATTTTTAACTAAAAGTTAAAGCAAAAGGTTTTACTGCATGCACTGTCAAACAATTGTTTAAATTCTTCTGAAATTTTACGGTGATAATAATCATTTACCACTACGGTGCCGTGGAAAATTTATGTTGTGTAAACACGACTACGTGCAATTAACCCGTAATAGGCGGAATCCAACGATCTGACTATCTTGAAACATTTGGTGTTATACTATGGAGTCTAATATATACTTAATTTGGGTAAAAAATGAAAAGGCTTGCAAAAGTTATTAACAATTTTTTTTCTTATTTCAAAATAATTATACATATTCAAAAATTCCATTCCACACGATGGTGTTTTTTATATGACCTAATACCTAATTACAATAGGATATCATATAACTGGTATAATGCCTTTTACCATGGCATGCAGATTTGCAGGTAATAGTAAAGAACATCGATGCCTCAGAAAAGGGAGGGCTAGTCATTACTCACTTACAATCATGTTAAGCAGTGAGCTTAATGATTATTTTTAAGACAAAATATCTGGTTTCTGAATAAGCTTTGTAAAATTATATTTCTAAACTTTTTTGAAATTACATGAATGTTTAAAAGCTGCTGAATTAATTAGATTACATTGAATGACGCAGTTTTTTGTTACGATCAGAATACAGATAAAAAATTTAAACAATTTTTTCAACCACATGCCTCATTAGCTATAATATTGGCTTCGTATAATCTCGAGAAAGTAATTTGCCACAAAGCATGTATGTTATTATTACACATAAGAGTGAATTTCGATGTTTCCTTACGCTTCGGTTAGATTTTGACAGTCAATTAAAATCGAATGATATAACTTTCAGAAGTTTTGAACTACAAAAACATGTGAATCAACTTACAAAAAATATTGACTTATTTGTAAGATAAACAATTACTTAGCTAATTAGTAATAAGTTATTTCCAATGTTTTCTGTTCTTCGATCTCGTTTTCTCAGATGTTCCTTTGCTTACTTTTTCCTTTGTTAAACAGTAGAAAATAAATATTTACAAAGATATGTATTTAATACACTTTTATTACAAAAATAAAAAACATTAATAATTACCAATTTGAATGAGAAGTTGAATGACAAACATGTGCAAATATAAACGATATTAGCTCGACTTAATATTATCATTCTGTGCCTAAACTGCATTGATCAGCTTGTACGTAATATAAACGCCCTAGCAAATATTGTTTCTGACAAAAAACTAAAACTAAAACTAAAAATATGCTGACATACAAGAAACATAAAAAGTATTACTTATTAACTACCTTAGGTATCAATAAGGACGTTGATGTATGACGGGCTTGCGATTTGAGGAAAAGTATTACCGCAGTTATGCTAGCTTGAGAGAGATATTTTGTGATCTAGTGGTAAAATATCAGCTGCGTTGTCCTTTTTTTCTTCTGAGTGACTTGAAACATTCAAAAATTCATACTTGTTGTATAAATCTTAAGAAGTACAATTTGATGTCATCCTCTAAAAGTTCACCAATGCATTCGACAAGTTTCGTAAAAGATGGTCTAAAAACTCTGATATGAAGCTCAACTTCGATGTTATCGATCGAGCACGTTGAAACTGCAAGCGCTCTCAGAAGTAACGAAATCTTGGGAACGAATAACGAATTTCCACACTGTAAAAAAATTTGATACTTATGCGGTAGCCTTCGATGAGTTTTTGATACATTCTCTCGAACCCCTTTCCTAAGTAAGGTATTCCGGCTAGGGTGAAAAATTCCCATAAAACTACACCAAATGACCAAACATCTGACATAGTTGAAAAGACCCCGTCCCTCATAGATTCAATAGCCATCCACTTAACAGGAAACTGTCCTTCATGTTGCTTTTTATAGTTTTCATCCTTGTACAATGCCTTTGCCAAACCAAAATCACAAATTTTAAGAACATTGTATTCTGCTAGTAAAATATTTCTTGCAGCCAAGTCACAGTGTAACACCTGCGAATGCAGTTATAAGTATAAACTCTAATGATGAAGAATTGAACCTGCTAAAAAAAATAATTAATGTGTTATAAAATGTGTAATATTTTCAAGTTTAAAGAAATGCAGCTATTGGAAGCTGGTCTTGCGCATTTTGAAGAAGGAGCGCTTGATCTACTGATCCCAGAACAAACAGTAGATGATCAAGCAGAACTTCTTCCTTACAACAGAAGATGGGAGTTTTCTAGAGAAAAATTAAAATTAAAATTAGTGGAGCTTTTGGAGTTGTGTATAAGCAGAAGCTTGTGGAATTCTTACTGGAGAATCAGTTACAACAGTAGCTGTAAAAACAGTTCGCAAAAATTCAGATCTAATGTATATTAGTGCACTAGCAAAGGAGCTCAAAATTATGATTTATGTAGGACATCGCTTAAATATCATAAATCTTGTAGGTGCTTGCACTAAAAATATAACCAAACGTAAGAAATCACGTAAAACTGTAAAAACTACGTACAAAAGAAATTATTCAACCAAAAAATTAAATTATGTTTTAGGTGAACTTTTGATAATCGTCGAGCTCTGCAGATTTAGAAATCTGGAAAGTTATCTTGAGTGCCATCGAGAAAATTTTATCAATCAAATTGATCTGAATACGGATAAAATTAATCCACGGATAGGAAAAAATATGAGAAGGTATTAGTTTTACTTCTTACTAACATAACTTTTACAAAACAGAAAGAATGAATCTTGAGTGAATGACAAAAAGTAGTTTTACAAGAAAAAAACTAATAAGCCAAACCAAACAAAAACAGACAAAATATTTTGACCAATTATGAATAAGAATGAGTTACAAATTCTGATATGCTACCATACTTTCAACTAACAGGTCAAAATACAAGGCATTTGTCATTTCCGATTATATCAATACGGCTTCCGGCAATAACAAGACAAACAATGAGCCCATTATCTATATAACGACTCTGAGGCTCACAGCTTTGACGGTGAATCTAGTGATGATCTCAACAATGATGGCATCCAGCCAGGTTGGCGCTCTAATTATAGGGGGGACTACATAGAAAGTGATTTTGAGAATCTCTGCTCACAGGATCTTCTTTTATGGGCTTATCAGGTGGCAAATGGCATGGAGTATCTTTCCCAACGGAGAGTAAGTAGATAAGAGAATACAAGATTTCTTAATGACGTATTCTCGATTGTACATTAACTAATTAGAGTTTATACTTATAACTGCATTCGCAGGTGTTACACTGTGACTTGGCAGCAAGAAATATATTACTGGCAGAATACAATTTTGTTAAAATTTGCGATTTTGGTTTGGCAAAGGCATTGTACAAGGATGAAAACTATAAAAAGCAACATGAAGGACAGTTTCCTGTTAAGTGGATGGCTATTGAATCTATGAGGGACGGGGTCTTTTCAACTATGTCAGATGTTTGGTCATTTGGTGTAGTTTTATGAGCCGCCGTAGTTACCGATGCATAAACCGCTTTCACTCTCTGATATGAAGCTCAACTTCGATGTTATCGATCGAGCACGTTGAAACTGCAAGCGCTCTCAGAAGTAACGAAATCTTGGGAACGAATAACGAACTTCCACACTGCAAAAAAATTTGATACTTTGGTGAATTGTAGATTAAGTATTAAACAATACGATTCTGAAAACATTTTTCATCTGACGTTGTAAGCAACTTTTTTAGGCCATTTTGCCAAAGTACTTTTTTTAAAACTAAAACATTAAATGATTCAGATTATTTAAGTTCAGACAAACTGTGGTACTCTCAAAATGTATAAATAGAGCTATTTCAACATAAATCTGGAACTGACCGGAATCTACAAGTTTTTTGTTTTCATCACCACACCAAAGTACCTCAGAATATTCTCGAATGACAGCAGTGCACACTAAAGAAATATTTGTTTTTGGTTTTATAATTCCATAAGATTTATTAGGGATTCCGTCTAAAAAAAAAACAAAGTGAGAAACATTGTATGACGAGAAATTTTTAATCTAAAACTTGAAAACAGTTGATTGCTAAAATGTATAAACCTGTGATGTGAATATCATGTTCCGTATCATCACATCCATAATCATTGCAAGCCGTGCACTTGACTTTTGACCTTACTTTAAGGATTACTGTAACTGTTGACTCATTTTTAGCATTGTTCGTTTGATTATTTGTTTCTATGTCTTTTATAAACTCTATCATAAATTAAATCATTACTATTTTTCATACGTTTGGTTATTATGCAATATGATAAATGTAAATCAATACCTGTAACTGGGATGTTTCATCAATTCCATGGAATAGCAATTCTGGGTAAATTTTGTAGCTCCACGATATATTAAATTTTGATATACTTTTAACATGGCAAACAAACGTCGCACTTTTGTTAACAGTGTAGTAACGATTAAGATACAACATATCAAATTCCACCGATGGCTTATCTGTAAACAAAAAATGAATACAAAGGGTTGTAATACAACAAGGGTGTTGCATTACAAATAAAAGGAAAAAATCACAAACTCGCAGAATTCTAACTTCTCTACCAGAGTACTAGTTCATACTTTTTTAATACAAATAACTTTCTGGCTTAATATGTATTAAAATAATACACAAAAATATATTTTGAGTGAGTTAATTAAAAATAAAATATCATTACGATAAGACTAGATGCATGACACCACAAATTTTGGATTCAACNTCCGTCTTTACATTTCAATACTAGTTGTAAGTTAAAGAGCTATGTATCAAAATATACATCATTAGAAAATATTTTTGATGATGTATTTTTATGTCCGGTCTTTGCTAATTTTAATTAAAATCTTTATATATCTTCATGAAATAATTTAATAAATCATTTTTCAGGTATGAATTCTTAACGCTAGATCAATTCAAATTCTCATATTTTATCAAAATTAATACAAAAATTCTTACTACCGACAATCAAGTAAAGCAGTGAGCTTAATACTTATTTGTTATTAATGACTATTTAAGTACGAGCAATCATAGCATGATTTTAAAATCGTTTTCGAATGAAATAATAAATGTTAAAATAATTAGTTAAACTACAAATGCAATCACTAATTTCCACACAAAATCACTGGTTTCTGACAAAGTTTTGTTTTATAAAATTTTAAAACTTTTTTTGGAATTACAGCATATGTTGAAAAAGTCTGCTGAATTAATTAGATTACATTGAATGACGCAGTTTTTGTTTCAATCAAAATACAGATAAAAATTTAAACAATTTTTTCAGCCACATGCCTCATTAGCTATAATAATGGCTTCGTATAATCTCAGCCAATGAAAGAGTGCCAATTGTAACTCCAGTGTTTTGTGCCGTATAAAAATAGAAGCGTTGCTCAACACGGTAAACTTTTACATTCAACATACTTGGATTTCTACAATTCTTCGTAGATCGTCACAAAAAAATTATGAAAATTTAAGTGAAACCTTTACATGCATGCAACGTTGTCGATTTAAAAAACGAAAGTGTGTTGAACATTATTGAAATCCCAAAATTTTTTTATACCTTATTTTTTCATCACATCACAAGAATGACTCTTCAAAATTTATATAAAAACGTGGGATGAAAATAATTTAAGAGAATATACAACATTGGATATTAGGCCACCACGTTGCTAGAAACTGTTACGTATTTAGATTTTCCTAATAGTTAGAATGACCCAAGTACTTATCCTAAGATTCTGTTTTACTTAAAAATTGGATGAACGTTAATCAAGTTGCTTTGCAATAGTGAGGCTTAATGTTTTTATTTTTCAGTGAGAAAAGGAATTGACTGCAAAAATTAACCGTAGATAGAAAAATATGTTTGATTTCAACCATTTTTCTGGTTATTTCTTACACAGGCACTAAACAAAATGTTTTTTCCCAGAAATACATTTAATAAAAGCCAATTAAATACAATTAATACAATAGAGCCTAATGACTCTTAGGACATGAAACAATTTTTATATCTAGCAAAGGAGCTCAAAATTATGATTTATGTAGGACATCGCTTAAATATCATAAATCTTGTAGGTGCTTGCACTAAAAATATACCCAAACGTAAGAAATCACGTAAAACTGTAAAAACTACGTACAAAAGAAATTATTCAACCAAAAAATTAAATTATGTTTTAGGTGAACTTTTGATAATCGTCGAGCTCTGCAGATTTAGAAATCTGGAAAGTTATCTTGAGTGCCATCGAGAAAATTTTATCAATCAAATTGATCTGAATACGGATAAAATTAATCCACGGATAGGAAAAAATATTAGAAGGTATTAGTATTATAAGTTAAAATTATCAACTCTTAGCAATAGAATTTTTAAGAATCATTGTCCAAAAATCGACTTACGACAAATTTTCATCAAACTTTGGGGATCGCTTAGCTATGNCCCCCCACCATTTTGCTGATAAGCTACATGTTTTAATAACCTGGCTGGAACCTTAATGGTTGTGTTTTTGAATGTGCTAGTAATAATTTTCAAGTATTTCATTAAAAAATTTCGAAATCATCTAATGCACAGTTAAAGCTCATAAGACTATCAATTTTCTATCAAATTCCACCGATGGCTTATCTGTAAACAAAAAATGAATACAAAGGGTTGTAATACAACAAGGGTGTTGCATTACAAATTAAAGGAAAAAATCACAAACTCGCAGAATTCTAACTTCTCTACCAGAGTACTAGTTCATATTTTTTTAATACAAATAACTTTCTGGGCTTAATATGTATTAAAATAATACACAAAAATATATTTTGACAAAAAAATTTGATACTTTGGTGAATTGTAGATTAAGTATTAAACAATACGATTCTGAAAACATTTTTCATCTGACGTTGTAAGCAACTTTTTTAGGCCATTTTGCCAAAGTACTTTTTTTAAAACTAAAACATTAAATGATTCAGATTATTTAAGTTCAGACAAACTGTGGTACTCTCAAAATGTATAAATAGAGCTATTTCAACATAAATCTGGAACTGACCGGAATCTACAAGTTTTTTGTTTTCATCACCACACCAAAGTACCTCAGAATATTCTCGAATGACAGCAGTGCACACTAAAGAAATATTTGTTTTTGGTTTTATAATTCCATAAGATTTATTAGGGATTCCGTCTAAAAAAAAAACAAAGTGAGAAACATTGTATGACGAGAAATTTTTAATCTAAAACTTGAAAACAGTTGATTGCTAAAATGTATAAACCTGTGATGTGAATATCATGTTCCGTATCATCACATCCATAATCATTGCAAGCCGTGCACTTGACTTTTGACCTTACTTTAAGGATTACTGTAACTGTTGACTCATTTTTAGCATTGTTCGTTTGATTATTTGTTTCTATGTCTTTTATAAACTCTATCATAAATTAAATCATTACTATTTTTCATACGTTTGGTTATTATGCAATATGATAAATGTAAATCAATACCTGTAACTGGGATGTTTCATCAATTCCATGGAATAGCAATTCTGGGTAAATTTTGTAGCTCCACGATATATTAAATTTTGATATACTTTTAACATGGCAAACAAACGTCGCACTTTTGTTAACAGTGTAGTAACGATTAAGATACAACATATCAAATTCCACCGATGGCTTATCTGTAAACAAAAAATGAATACAAAGGGTTGTAATACAACAAGGGTGTTGCATTACAAATAAAAGGAAAAAATCACAAACTCGCAGAATTCTAACTTCTCTACCAGAGTACTAGTTCATACTTTTTTAATACAAATAACTTTCTGGCTTAATATGTATTAAAATAATACACAAAAATATATTTTGAGTGAGTTAATTAAAAATAAAATATCATTACAAGACTAGATGCATGACACCACAAATTTTGGATTCAACGTAAAGTTAAATAATAAAAATACACTTGACCTATGATAGCTATAAAGGATCAGAGTATCAGAGTACTTAAAAAAAAGATTATTTTTTGATACTAGTGAAATCTATTGTATGAAGTGGAAAAAATTCAATGATTAAGCAGTCAATACTAGTTGTAAGTTAAAGAGCTATGTATCAAAATATACATCATTAGAAAATATTTTTGATGATGTATTTTTATGTCCGGTCTTTGCTAATTTTAATTAAAATCTTTATATATCTTCATGAAATAATTTAATAAATCATTTTTCAGGTATGAATTCTTAACGCTAGATCAATTCAAATTCTCATATTTTATCAAAATTAATACAAAAATTCTTACTACCGACAATCAAGTAAAGCAGTGAGCTTAATACTTATTTGTTATTAATGACTATTTAAGTACGAGCAATCATAGCATGATTTTAAAATCGTTTTCGAATGAAATAATAAATGTTAAAATAATTAGTTAAACTACAAATGCAATCACTAATTTCCACACAAAATCACTGGTTTCTGACAAAGTTTTGTTTTATAAAATTTTAAAACTTTTTTTGGAATTACAGCATATGTTGAAAAAGTCTGCTGAATTAATTAGATTACATTGAATGACGCAGTTTTTGTTTCAATCAAAATACAGATAAAAATTTAAACAATTTTTTCAGCCACATGCCTCATTAGCTATAATAATGGCTTCGTATAATCTCAGCCAATGAAAGAGTGCCAATTGTAACTCCAGTGTTTTGTGCCGTATAAAAATAGAAGCGTTGCTCAACACGGTAAACTTTTACATTCAACATACTTGGATTTCTACAATTCTTCGTAGATCGTCACAAAAAAATTATGAAAATTTAAGTGAAACCTTTACATGCATGCAACGTTGTCGATTTAAAAAACGAAAGTGTGTTGAACATTATTGAAATCCCAAAATTTTTTTATACCTTATTTTTTCATCACATCACAAGAATGACTCTTCAAAATTTATATAAAAACGTGGGATGAAAATAATTTAAGAGAATATACAACATTGGATATTAGGCCACCACGTTGCTAGAAACTGTTACGTATTTAGATTTTCCTAATAGTTAGAATGACCCAAGTACTTATCCTAAGATTCTGTTTTACTTAAAAATTGGATGAACGTTAATCAAGTTGCTTTGCAATAGTGAGGCTTAATGTTTTTATTTTTCAGTGAGAAAAGGAATTGACTGCAAAAATTAACCGTAGATAGAAAAATATGTTTGATTTCAACCATTTTTCTGGTTATTTCTTACACAGGCACTAAACAAAATGTTTTTTCCCAGAAATACATTTAATAAAAGCCAATTAAATACAATTAATACAATAGAGCCTAATGACTCTTAGGACATGAAACAATTTTTATATGTATTGATAAAAATGTAAAAAATATCAGATAAACGCCATGAGGTAATGCGATGTTAGTTTACTAAAAGCTGACTTAAATTTTTTTTATGTTCTGTTTTACAAAAATATAATATCAAAAAAGCAGCCCAGAGATATTAAAAAGAGTCTTGATGGAAGATTTCATATTTTTTTAAACGAATTGTTTAAATCATCAAAAAAAGTCACATTAAATAGAAAATTAAAGCACTTATATTTTCAAAGCTTTTCTCTAATATGCCAACACTATATTGCTACTTAATTTAATAAAGACATCTATAAAACGACATTGAAATATACAAAGAAGTATATCAAAGATAGACATTTAGATTAGATTTGCACTATTAGTTGCAGTTACAGTCAGAAAATCAGGGTCTATTTTGAAACCATACTCTGTACTCTGAGCACTACTGGAGTGTTTAATATGTACTTATTGACCATGATTGTATATTAAGAAATGTATGTTATTCACTTATACGTGCCTGATAGTGTAACGAGAAGAACAAGTAGATTTTTCCACCGAAGAAAATTCTGTAGGTCCTTGCAACTTCGAGCTTATGAAATTGTTCACTGCAGAACGTGTCCTACTTGTTACGAGAGTAAGTTGTGAACAAAATAATTAAAGCCTGGAAAGCCTAACTTCTGTATGTATAAAAATTGTACGGCTTTTAGGTGTATCGTTTGTTCAAGCGGAACGGTACATTACTGCAGTGCTCAAACAAAGAATTGGAGAACTGTACCCTCAGTGGGTACCTGTTGAGAGACTAGGAGGTGACTGCGCCTTCTTAATACCACCCACTACATTGATAGAGGTGTGTGTTAATTTGTGATTTGTTGGATAGCATTAAGGCTAGTTCACACTGAGATGTAGAGAGGACACTTACCCTCTACTGACAGTCACTTGTTTTTATCATGACTTCTCTCTCCTTTACGGTAGCTTCCCCCCACCATTTTGCTGATAAGCTACATGTTTTAATAACCTGGCTGGAACCTTAATGGTTGTGTTTTTGAATGTGCTAGTAATAATTTTCAAGTATTTCATTAAAAAATTTCGAAATCATCTAATGCACAGTTAAAGCTCATAAGACTATCAATTTTCTGGTCATAATCATTAAATTTCTATTATTTAATAATTAGGTACAATGATTGGGATAAAAGTTTGTGGGTTACAAAGATTTGACTTGGGTAGTAAGTTATACTACACATAAGCCAGGTAGTAGAATAAAATACGTGATATTTAATAAGACTGCACGCTAGTTGCTCGGAATTTAAAACATTGATAACTTCTTTTCATGGATCCTAGACACACTAATTTTGACAGACGTATTTTTGGATAAAAAATAACTTCCTTTCACAGTGTTATGGATATCTAGGAAATAGGATATCGATATCGATGATCCAGGAAATGATTGTTTTTATTGTAATCAAGGGCATAAAATTTTATGGAATCCTTACATATGATTAAAAATGTATTCTTGACTTCAAAAAAATTTAATGTTCCCTCACGAGGTAAATATTACGTTGTATATTTGATGTTGTTCCAATAAAACCTTGCAAGAGAGGACAAGAGGTTTGGTAGCTGATGTACTATCACTAGATTGTACATAATTCTGAAAACAAGAAACGGAATAAAAAAAGGAAAGGCATGAACACATATACGACGAGTAAAAAATAAATAAATGGAAGGCACACAAATAGATAAATAATTATGACAACTAATAGTATTCACTTATGAGAAATAGAAATTCTCTTTGGGCTTTTCGTAAGAAACACAATACATGCAATACTACACCCTTATGTCATGATGTAATAAAAATTTTGGTAATAATTAATAATCATATCCATACATTAGTCATTGAATGAAGCTTTCCTAATGCAGTATAAGAAAAATGCAAATATGTTAATAATGGCATTGTCTACACATTCTACACTTTCAAGTTGTTGTTTCTGGGTTCTGATAAAATGTTGTTGAAAGAACTCTGCCACTCGTTCCAATAAATCACTAACTAGGTAGCATTTTTTTTTTTATACTCTACTGGCCGAACTTCTTCGTTTATTTGACTTTTAATTACAAAATCAAACGTAGGAGTAAACAAAGGACATAATAATCCTGACAAGCAGTTATTTACGTATTGTATTGTGATAAATTTGATTTTAACGTACTTATGTTTTGGTCATATTTTTGCCGAAAAGAACTTATTATTCGTACTCATAAATAGGTCCTTTATTTATCACTACGTTTTGTTTGTAAAATTATCTGTGGAAGAATTTCATTCAACCTCAATTTTTCTTTTGTTTTACTCTACTACCGTTTATAATAAATATGATAATTTTACATCTTTTTATTATAAAATAATTAACTATTGAAAACTATAATTTAATTTTTATACTATTTTTGATTTAAAATGAAAAACTTTTTGTAAGACTTATTAAGTTCTATTGTATGTAATTGTCTATTTATATCGTCGTCAACTAATGTTATAAAAATGATTTCAGAAAATTGGCGTTTATACTTATTTGGCTCTCGATCAAGAATCACTGCTCTTTCGAATTCGAAACCCTGTGGACAGTTTACAGAGTGACAGTAAAGGGCAGACCTTTTATTACTATTTTTGATGTAACGTTCATGTTTTCGCAAGCGCACACGAAGGTGTTTTTTACTTTGGCCAATATAACACATCCCGCACCCACATGCTATCTTATAGACGATGTCACTCATATCTAACTTATTTATTGAGTTCTTTCCCGATTGGATAATATGGGTTAAACTCCCTGAACCCGTATAGACAACCCATATGTTGTATTTGGACAGGGCCTTACGGAGAGTTGTTTCTATAGGTCGGAAACGAGGAATGGCAAGGAACACATTCCTTTTTGAACCAGACCGATTCGGAAACCGAGAAATCCAATCTTGTATATCATTCTTGAAGATTTTGACTGTGAGATTTCTGTAAACTTTTTTTCTGTCTGTCAAGAGGACTGATTCTAGCCCTTACGTAACTGTTAATAAAAAATGGAGGATACGCATTATCAATAAGAGTCTTACGAGCTGCTATAATATTCTTGGATCCAAACGAGGAGTCCGCGAGTTTAAAGGCTTTGTCAATCATAGAGAATACAATGGCAATTTTTTGGCATTGTGGATTGTGTGGAAAAAAATTTAGTATTCTACCGGAAGCTGCAGGTTTTTTGTATAAATTTATTGTNTATACTATTTTTGATTTAAAATAATAAATTTTTGTAAGACTTATTAAGTTTTATTGTATCTAACTGTCTATTTATATTGTTGTCAACTAATGTTATAAAAATCATTTCAGAAAATTCGCGTGTATACTTATTAGGCTCTCGATCAAGAATCACTGCTCTCTCGAATTCGAAGCCACGGACAATTTACAGAGTGACAGCAAAGGGCAGACCTTTCATCACTGTTTTTGATGTAACATTCGTGTTCTCGCAACCGCACACGAAGGTGTCTTTTACTTTGGCCAATATAACACATCTCGCACCCACATGCTATCTTATAGACGATGCCACTTATGTCTAACTTACTGATTGAGTCCTTTCCCAATTGATAATATGAGTTAAACTCCCTGAACCCATTTGAGTTAATATTTTGTAAAGAATTTCAAAGCCTTTATACACTGGCACTGAATAGTATTCCTAATAAATCTATAGCCTTGGAAAGTTCTAGAATAAAAATAGAAAAACCGTAAAGTTTTTTTTTGGTGCAACATACATTTTGTATGACACTCGTAGTATAATACTGTTTAGTACTCGTACGTTAACAAAGTCAAACTAAGTAATATTGATTAAAAAAACGTCCAATTGTGGTACTGTCAAATTTTGTATTTATTAAAAAACAAAACGACGTTTTGGGCCGTTTGGACAATGTCCCAGTATGTGGATGATATTCTCATAAGTGTGCCTACTAAATATATTAACTATACTAAAAACATTTTTAATAGCTATTGTCCGGAATTACAATTCACTGTTGAGACATGCAACAACAACAGCATTAGTTTCTTGGATTTAAAAATTATTATTCAACAAAATTACACGGTGCTAACTAATTGGTACCAAAAACCTACAAATTTAGGCTGATACTTGAATTTTCTCTCCCACCATCCAATACAACATAAAATAGGTATCATTTACACAGTAGACTTTTCTATTAAATAGTAGACACTCAGTTTCGTAACGATAATTTAAAATTAATCAATAAATTTTTACTAGCTAACAATTATCCTCAAAGGTTTATTGATAAATTTTTAAACAAAAGAATAAATACCTTAAAAAACATGAACATGATTGACATTTGCAATAGAAACAATAATAATTATAAACTAATCTTATCATTACCGTATATTCCCCACTTGCACGGTCTTATTAAATATTTTTGTAAGAAGCTTTACATTGGTCTTGTGTACAGTTTAAACAATAAATTGAATTCGATCTTTTCACTTGAAGAATAAAAGAGACATAGAGAAAAAAAAGGATACATCTATACTATCACAACATAGCATTGAATTTACACACAACTTCAATTTGATAAAATAAAAATTTTAGACACGGAACAAAATTATAAAAAGCGCCTGTTCTCCGAAATGTTAAATATACAATATTTCAATAATAATATTAATAGACAACAAGATACAGAAAAATTAAAAAATTGTTACAAGTCTCTCTATTTGATTGTATTATGTGCGTATACTGTGTCATTTGTGTATGTGCAGAATATAAAAGCAACGAAACTTGAAACTCTGACTACGTTACGATTTTACATCCCCTTCGTAAGAGTCAGAGGTATATTATAAACTTTACTTAATTTGCGTTTATTGTATTTATCAAAATTTGTATTGTAGAGAATTTTTATTACTCATAGATTTTTGTACCTGATGAGGGCCGGGATATTGTCTAAACGGCCGAAACGACGTTTTGTTTTTTAATAAATACAAAATTTGACAGTAATACCATTGGACGTTTTTTTAATTACTAACCAACTGTTAATGGACGTCTTATATTATTAAGTAATATTGACTTTTGACTGGTACCTCATGCAAACCTCAGATCAAATACATTTATGCCTTGCTATGTCGAATGTATATGAAAATGTTAGGGCAAAAGTCAATATTACTTAGTTTGATTTTGTTAAAGTACAAGTACTTACTTAACAGTATTGTACTACGAGTGTCATACAAAATGTATGTTGCACCAAAAAAAAAACGTTACCGATTTTATATTTGTATTTCAAAACTTTTCAAGGCTACAGATTTATTAGGTATACTATTCATTGCCAGTGTATAAAGGTTTCAGAAATTCTTGACAAAATATTAACCCAACACATCACTTACCTAACCTTTTTGTTTTGTTAAAAGGTAGTACTTTACTTTCTAGTACCTCTATTAGAAAATTTAGAACTTATTCACTCTAACAGCTTTGATAAAGCTGTTGCAAGTTATTTCATTTTCTAGGTGAATTTTATTATATTTGGGATATTTTAATTAAGACCTACCTTAATTGCTGGATTTTTCGGCTGACCTAGTTTAAGTTCGGAGTGGTCATCTCGATTCTCGCGAAATAAGTTTCAGCTGAATAATTTAAGGTCCTCGACATATGACCTTTGAGAAAAAAAAGATCAAAAATCAAAGTTTGATTAAAAACAGTGAACTATTTTATAAAAATTATTGGTTCTTATAATGATAATAATAATAATAATAATAATAATAGCATTAATAATAACAATAATAATAATAGTGGGATAGTAATTTTTTTTAGTTTAAAAGTTTTATTATTGAACCAAAAAGTTTCTTAAAATATTTCTGTATTTACAAAGGAATTTTTTATTGTTTGAATCAGCTATAATAGTTACAGTTTGTGCAAAAATACATTTTTTCATCTTACCACAAGTTCGTCAATTCTGGTGAACACCTGTCACAGAAAAAAGGTTAATGCTTGGATTTTTAATTAATCAAAGAAATTTTGTATTTTTTTTTAATCCTCATGTAATCTTTTACGTACTATCCTTTAATACAAGAACAACATAACTTTTGAATTGTCTCAAAATTACACATTTAAAAATCCATGCGTAAAGAATTAATTACAATGAATTTTTAGCAAAGATTGAAGTAAAAATCACTTTTCATACCAATAAGGTTATTTTTAAAATATTTCTTTGATACAACCGTGATCCAGAGCCAAGAATGATTTAAATTACTTAGGTAAACGAAATAGATGTATATGTATATCGACTTTGAGAGTTACTTTCTTTCTTTCTTTTTCAGAACTGTAGAGAATAATAAATTTGTTGGATGAAATTCGAAACATGGTACGCACAACCAAGCAAAAAGTCTTTTGAGTAATGATGCTTTGAATTTTGAATCAAAAGTTTGAGTTTTGTGAAGAAAATTAAATTTACGTCATTTAATAATAGTGTATCAGTAAAAAAATACCTTTCCCGTTCCTTCAAAAAGAATAATAATTAAAACTACACTTTGTCAGTATCAAGGATTACGTTGCCAGTATTTTACGCACATAAATATTTAATTGAGATTAAATGGAAATCACACGTAGCGCAAAAGGCGGGTCTTAAAGTTTTCTCCGTAACATAACGAAGTACTCCTTCAAGTTCAATTAAAATGCATGACACGCCAGATCTAACTTTTCTCTTTAACTCTCTTGAAGCTCGCACAATGGGAGTAGTTAAAAGTGTCTAGGCATAAATAATATGACTCTCGTGGATTACATTTTGTTTCTCAGAAAATTAAACTCCACAATGTTTAAAGTACCTCAGCCATTTTCCATACAAATCCCATTCTTTCAACTATGCCTATACTTTATTTCAGAATTTTGTTACACAGTTATAGTTTCTAATCCTTTCATCAGATATAGCGCTAAAATATACCCAATTGTGTTGCATATTGTGATTGTTCGTACGGTTCAAAATTTAACCAACCCCTTCTAAATGCAAAAAAAAAAAGAAGAAACCAAACAAATAAAAAACACGATAAAGAAATAAAGGACTTAAAAATATTCACTAATACTTTTGTAAACCGTGAAATCAAGTAAAACACCGAAAAAAAAAATCAGACACCGATTTTCCATCAAAGTCGAGAGAGGGAGAAAAAAAAACGGATGACGGAAACATTCGAGCACCGTAAATATATACCTCGAAGCAGGAGAGCTGCCAAGAAAAGTTGTCTGGGAAAAGCTGAAATTGATGATCCAGCCTTGGAAGTAAAGGACCGGGAATCAAAAATGATGGAACGCCGGTGGAAAAAGACCATCAACCCCTAACAAGGGTCAACGTGGCGCGGCGAATGTTAAGCGGATCGCGCGATCGATACACGTGACCATCCAACAGAGTACGGCGGGGCATTAAATTATCCCTCCTGTCACTTTGCTTTTTCACGCGCCACGGTCATCCCCTCAATGCTAACCCGCTTACCGAGTACAGCTTGCTGGAAATCTGAAACTAGATGACAAATTGACAAAATCTTACATTCATTTTTTCGTTTGCATAAATATACGAAAAATCCCGAGTCCGTGGGTGTCCTTCCATCGCCAAGGAGGAGCTGTACTGTGACACTCTTCAAAGGGGAGGATACTCTTTGCGAGGGGTAATTGCGAAAAAGACCCGTGTTCCCGTGAAATAGGGCCTGATTAATCCAGCAAACTGCCAAATATCTCGAGGCGGTTGCGAATCCATTGTGTCCACGGAGGAGTGAACTGCTGGGCAAGAAGAAAAACAAAAAAAAAGGAAGAAAAAGAGTAGCAATCGCAGGCTCGTCGAGAAAGAAAACCATTAGCCCCGTAGGAAAGATAGCCCCCCCCTGCTTCGAGGTCCTTGGCAGCTCTCGAGTACTGAAACATTTCCGCCTCGGAGCTTCCTCCTCGCAATCGTGTGTGTCGCATGTACAGGATCTGTGGGCGCTATCGTACGGATACCTGACAGCCTATACCATTCCGTCTTTACATTGGCTCGTGTGTACATAGAAGCTGGTGTATGACATTCTCCTCCTCCTCTGCTTTTGTTTAAGAGACTTGTGTACGTGGTGTATGGATATGTACGTGTATGCGAGTATTGGGAGGGATCGAAGTTTCGTTGTTGTGCCTACGGCGTCGAGTGTTTGGTTTCGTTTACAAAACACACCCCTTTTTTTCCACAAAATTGTAGGGCTTCGAATCTAATGAGATCAGTTTTTTCGACGGAGCAAATGGTGAAATCACCCTTGAATTTTTACTTTTGTACGAGACCGGTACATGTTACAGGTATAGGTATACTTTAAGATGATTTGTGGTGAGTCGACTGTATGCGTGCGAGTAATCAAGTTTTAAGATAAAAACACGAGTTATTTTTATCCACATGAGCTCGAATTTGGTATAGATAACATCGTTTCGGTGCTATCGCGTCGGAGTTTGCATTCGGAGAGGTTTCTTTGCCGAGAAATTAACGTTTTACGTGTGTATGCATTTTGGGAAAAAGTCGTGGATTTCAGTGAATTTCAATTTTCTCACACTGTATGATTTTCTGAATTAGAAAGTCACTGACACTATTATTAAATTAAATATAAGTTTAACGGGCCTGTGACATGAAATAATAAATTAAGTTGGATTTCAGCGAATTTCAATTTTCTCACACTGTATGATTTTCTGAATTAGAAAGTCACTGACACTATTATTAAATTAAATATAAGTTTTATGCCCATGGCAAAGAGAATTAAGTTCCCAAAATAACATTAAAGACAAAAGTAGTAAGTCTTGAAAAATACACTTTTTTTGTATCAAACAATTTTACTTGCAATAACATTTTAACATTTGAGATGAAGGCAAATATCATTTTGAATCGACCAAAAACTCGTTATGCAATACATTGAAATTTTAACGCATGATGTAACTAAAAATTTTTTTTTTGATAATAAAAGTACCAGTCGTGCTCTGTACGTGCAAAAATCTAGTAACATCAAATCTGTTTCCATAATGTTTGTGTCTCTGATGGTTTCACGAATGAAAATATTATGTCCGTTTATGGATGGGACACTGAAGATACAGACTTGTAAGTAATTACGATCCCAAAGCGTCGAATTCAATTAGTCTCGATATCATTTATCACTTGTACTAGGGTGTCAACTGTATTTTGGTAAAAAAATTCCTATTATGTATCGTACGAACAATCCAATATTCTCACTTAATCACGTAAATACAATATTTTATCAAAGCTCAACTTTTGATAGATCGACTTTACGTGCATTTATAAACATATAATGAAGATGTACCGGTAATGAGTTGAATAAATTAAAAAAATTTTCGTAAAACCCTTCATCAAAAGTAGTTAAAACTTTTCTTAATCATCTTTATTCTTTATCATCCTAATATCTGCGTACAAATGCATTTGTCTTCGTAATATAGTTATTTTCAAAGTCACGCTTACTAGCCCCCCTCCGAGTCTCCCCACGCCCCCCCCCACAAAACTTTACATCCCATGTATCCTAAACCCTAACTCGACCAACAGTCACACCAAGTTGCACTTAACCACACCACTTACTTAATCTATCGCAATGGTGCAGGAAAACTTTTGAAATCACTCCCAACAACCAGAGTACAGCCAAATGAGTTACGACTGTACCCCCGCGTGCGTATACGTATACACATGTACACGCAGCACAGAAGCAGAACAACATCAGCAGCAGCGGAGACAAGGAGAAATAAGGGTGGACGTTCACTATCGGGGTGGTGGTGGGGTGGTCGCAGCTTGGCAAAGGGACGAGGCAAAGCGTAGAGTGCGCGAGCGAGGGGGAGGAAAAAGCGCGTCCCATTTTCTTCCGAAGCTCGTGGGTGGAATACCAGCGCCGACGCGGCGGTTGTGCCACATATGTATACGTATATCTATATACACACCACCTGCACCGCGGAGCTTTGGCGCCGAAAGGCCTGGCCGCGCACACACCAGTCGGTCCGCGAGCGCCGTTCCACGAGCGCATCCCGGCTCGTACCCTTTGCTCCCCCCCTCCCCTATTATTGTTGTTGTTTTTGTTTTACATTTTACACCACCGACAACGGGTAAAGACAACACTTGCTCGATAAATCGGAGGGTACACAAAAAAGGGCCATGGAGTACCAGTACGAGAGCCACCACGGACCAGCTGTTGGGGGGCCTTACGGTGGATACGGTGGTGGTCATCCGCAGCCGCACCATCAGCACCGAGCCGAGGTGTCACAACAGATATCCCGCCACCACGATCTCGAGCGCGGCCTCGACCGCATGGAGGAGAGCCACTCCTCCTCCGTTCCGGCCATGGGTCCCTTTTTGGCCCAGGTCGTCATGGAGGAGTGCAGGGAGGCCAAGATTCGCAGACAAGTACGGAACCATATTGAATTTTTATTTTTCATTTTTCCTTTCTACGCTCAATTTCGCTTTATAAATTTCCCAAGCAAGTCCGAGGACGAGCCGTAAAAAAAGCGGGGCGCGGCGCTTTTTCTTACCCCCACGATGGAGCCTTGGACTGCTTTTTTCTTCACGCTCGGCGCTTTGGTTGATAAATGGGTTTTGGCGGTGAATATATGTACGGCAGGTGTATACGTTCGGGGGGGGCACATTGTACTGCACTTTTCCCGATTGTTCGCGGTTTTTCGAGAGCCCGGCTGCTGCACTGCGCGCGTGTTTGCTGATTAATTTTCCGAAATTACTCCGAGTGCGCGAAACTTCTAAGAACGACGCTTTTTTTTTAGTTGCTCCAGTTCGCGTGGCTCGTGGTTGAGACGGTGGTGCTCCGACTTTTTGGCACTTTTCTCGGCAAACCACTCTGATGCTCGAGCCGGTTATGGTACATGTTTAAAAAAAACGCTCAGTCAAAGTACACTAAGAGAAAAAAATAATGAAAAATTGTAGAGAAATTCCAGCAAAAATTACCATTCCGCACAGTAAATCGAATGCTAGCTGGCACAGAAGGAAAAATTTATTATTTTCAACCGTAAAGATTATTGATTCAACAGATAAAACTATATGGTTCGAAAAGTAAAAATTTCGATGCAGGAAAGTAAAATTTATCAACCGATCCTTTTAAGGTCTTCTATTCTAGTATGGTAATTTTTAATGTGTTTTAACCATAATTCTAACTACTTAAACTATACTTTTTACTGTTAAAACATTAATATTTACTGTTTTTTTCCTTTTTTGCCAACTTGCATCCGATTTACTGTGAGGAGTGGTAATTTTTGCTGGAGTTTCTCTATAGTTTTTATTATTTTTTTTCTCTCAGAAACACATGAGTATGCGGTATCCGACGCTAAAAAAATACAACCGTTCTTCATCCACTTGCGTTAACGAGGCACGATAAAATTTGAATCTCAAAACACTTAACTTCGTTATTATTGCATGATGATAAAAATTATAACTTCAAGCAGACCATTCGGTTGGAATGGCCTCACTGCGATTTGAGGACTTGGATTGAGTGTATTTTATCATCTGATAGAGAATCGAGCAGTCAGCGTCAAATTAATAAGATTACGCGATGCGAAATCGTACAAAAGTAAGAAAAAAAAAAAAAAAAAAAAAATGATGATTACAGTTTCAATCGACCTGTAGCGTGTACGGATATTTCAAACTCCATTTTAGCTTTGTGCGTTTTTTCTACCCGACACCTGTCAAACGTGACACCACGTTTTCATGGACTTGATAAAAGTAAATCGAATAAATGTCAATTCGGAAGATTTTCATCGAATGCAAGTCGATTTTACTGTATAACAGTTGAAAAAAAATGCCAATTCGAGGAATTATCGTATTTTGGTAGAGCTTTGTTGGTCAATCACAACGATCAGACTTTTTTTGGGGTGTAGATTAAAAACTTTTGAAATGTGTTTAGAAGCTGTCTTGCGATGTCATGGGCAAAGTTGGCCCTTAATAATAAATGGTGCACGAGCCGCCTTTAATAATCTATCATACTCGTTGTTTCAAGGTTTTTGAATACTATTTTATTAGTGCGTAAAATTACGAAACATATGTTTTGTGTACATGGGTCATTATGCAGAAAACAGAATTTTTCACGGTTCAGTCAATCAAAAAGCCATGTGTAAGGATTTTTTAAAAAGTTTTTTAAGTATTCTTCTAAAGTTAAAACATAAATTAAATCACGAAAAGCTATTGGTTTTATTTTAAATGAAAAAAAAGTGACTACATTGGCGTCACGAGCTCGTGTCTTATCTCAAAATCATCACTGTTTAATTATTTTTTATTTAAATGAATTATTTTCATTTATTAAAGAGATTAAAGAGAAAATTTACATATGGCCTGTGTACCATTTAAATAATGGCCCTAAAATTCAAACAAAGCCAATATATTCGTGGAAAATAATTTCATAAATACACGCAATTACCGTTAAGTGGGTGCTCTAATTTAGACGTATTGTATTCTACAGAGATTGAGAATAGTGCAGAAATTTGTATAATTTTTTCCATCACTATCGGCTAGTGCTACATGCGCGCGAATTAGCCAGTCTTCCTAAAATAAAACCTCAGAGCCCGTAACGATTTTTAATGCAGTGTCTCTTGGTGAGTAGTTCACTTTTAAATTGAGGTAGTGATGGATAAAAATATGTACCTGGTACGTGCATGATACAACCGCAAGAGCGAAGTTTAATTTTTACTTGGTGCGTCGAAATTTATATTTTATAAGGATTTTTTCAGAGCCCGTAAAGGTACTCATTTTTTTAGTTCCAAATTTTTATCAAAAAACACCCTCTACTGGTAATTATCAAGAAATTTTCTATCAACGATAACGTGGGGCGTGAGACAGAAAATAAAATATACCAGTATTCAACATTTTTGATGATGAATCTCCTTACTGCGTACGTCCAACTTTTTACGTTGGTTCAGCAAAGACTGTAAAATGTAGGGAAAAAGAGGAGAAAAGGAAGTAAAAGCGGTAAGGAGTTTTATTATAGAAAATTTTGAACACTGTCACATTTTATTTTCTGCCTCACCCCTAAGTTGATCCCTGATTTCAAATTTTTACATCAATTTATATTATTTAAACATTTCCTTCGAAAAATTCACAAATTTCAAATTTATTTTGGTTATTGGAAAAAAGAGTTTGAAAAAATTTAAAACCACTTTTTTAGCCTTCGAAATCTGCCGGTTTTTGTAAAATGACCCATGTATAATTTTTAATAAAATACAAAAAAATTTTAATCGATTATTACCTCAAAAATGTTTCCTTTGCTCTCTTTTACACACGTAAAAGATATCCTTGATTTATAAAAATTGATTTGCCACGTCAGTTTATGCATAAAAAAGAAAAGGTCTTTACCATCTCAAAGTCAAAATTTCAAGTTTGAAATTGTACGTTGCAAAACTGGTTTCTTTGACAATAATTTTAAAAAATTGATGAAAACAAACCAACACACGAAAATTTTTTTTTTCTTTGCTACATAGTTACTTGAAGCGTTGCAACCACAAATCAACTCCAAACAATGCGACAACCAAAAAAAAAAAAAAAAAACGCAGGTCAATTTTTATACCCCAGCATCACGAAGTTTAATTGGAAAATCAATCGCTTGAAATGTTTTTCTCCGCAAACGGAGAAACCTAAATCACATCGATTAAGACGTTTTACCGCGGCGACGAGGTGGCTTTATTACGGTCATGAAAAAATACTCAAACGTTGATGGCCTTTGCAATGGGAAAACGTAATGGAGCGATTTCGAGGAAATGATTGTGCTGGCGCAAGACCGCGAGGATTCTAGGACCTCGTCCAAGAACGAAAGCAGTTGGATACGGTCTTTTACGGTGAAAAATCTCGAGTGGTTTTATGATTTACGCGAAAGACCGTTTTCATCTCCTTGAATGAAGAAGTAGTCCCATCAAAACGTTCAAGCTTTATTTCTCGTGGTGTTCCGAAGTGGTAAGGGACCTTTGTATATGTTTTTGTTTTTTAAATTAGTTTTGAGTAACTATATTAATTTAGTGTGATGGGATTAATGAAAAATTTCGGCAATTTTTGCTCAATTCTGAGTTTGGAGGAAAAAATTTAATCAAGTAGTTACAATAATTACAATAAAAATGGAAAAAACTTAAATCGAACACTTTACCGTTTCCGGTGATGGTAAAAAAACGGTAAACATGTAAAAAACCGGTTTTTCGTACCGGAAATGAACAGATTAAGTTGAAAAAAATAAGAGGTATAAATTTTCGAAATTTCGAGCAAAATCAATGGTTTTTTGCAATTTGCAGGGACACCATTACTCAACCAATTAAACCAATCGGGTACATCCATAACTCATTTGTTTATCTTCTTACGATTCACAATTGTTCAAAACCAGTTAGAACAGGTGCATAATTATTCCCTTTGAAATGGCTGTACATAGGTATATCGTTTTTTTTATATAAATACTGTTTTTTATAAATATAACATATTTATTTATTGTTTTGATGATAAGCATTTCAATAAATAAAAATGTCATATAAAAAGTTTCCTCATCGTTTATTTTTTAAAGAGCTATTTAACACCTTTTTGATGTTCGTACGTCTTACGTTTGACATTTGATGTTCGCTTTTTTCATAAGAGCGGGTCAGAGAAAAAAATAAAAAGATTTAAAGTATATGCAAAGTAACAAATTCTCGAATCTCAATGTTCTCGAGGTTCTTTGGACAGTTATCCTGTTACAAAGTTACAGACAAACATTCATCATTTATTAAATAATTTTTTAATTTCCAGTAAAATTAAACTTTTTCTCTTACCGAAAGGCAAAATTGACTGAGCTATGATATTGTAGCCGTGACATAGGCCACCAATCATACCCCTTTGTAAGTGTATTTGCCGTGGCTAATGTGTAATCAAAAACTTTGTCTCGATTTATAATATCTTCAGAGCAGTTTATTGCACTGAGAATAACATTAAATTATTAATTGATGTATAAGTGCTAGGCTTATTCGTATGATTTCTGTAGTGGTTTTTTCATTTTCGAAAAATCACCTAGACGTATTGCCACCATTAGAAGATCCAATACATCCAAGTATTCATCACAAAAAATAAAGTATTTAGAGTTTATTTGAATTGAAATTTTATTAAAAAATGCAGATATTTCATCTCGTACGTTTACTCAACTTCAATCTTATTATATTTTATCTATGCTGAGTATTTCAGCGACAAGAATATCATAGTATTAAAATAATAGGAACGCAAGTCTGGTAGCTTTAAATTTCTTAAAATATTCGATAATTTGGCTGTAAAACGTTTTATATCTCTAGAATATAAGCAAAAATAGGCAGATGAGTTTAAGTGGCCAGCTTACTATATAGATCACACGTGAATTTTAAATAAGTTTAGTCGGGAGCCAGCGTAAGCCCTTCAAGTGCTTGATGTTTGAAGAGTAATCTAACGATTTTATTGAAGAAAACATAGATCATACATTAAATTCAAAATGTATACGTAAAAGGTTCTAGGAATGTGCATAAACATGTATGTTTAATGATTGATGTAAAGTCTCATGCATGTGAGCTTTGTTTTACTATACTGGCTCCAACATTCAATAAAAATAACCAAAATTTTATCACACTATTTTACGTGCGTGAGATATCCGGGGTGTTGTAAAAAAAAAATAAAAACACGTATCCATAAAATAAAAATATCAAGGGCTACACGAGTAAACGGATGGAATTTCATATTCCGCGATAAATATCTTTGGGATTTCCACGTATGTTTTAAAATTCTCATGTTTGAACCAGGAAGAAGAATGTGGATTCCGTTCGTGTTTTCTGTACTTCGTGATAAGAATCGGTCGATTCCACGAGGGTCACGTTTTTTATCGATTATCCACTTTGACCTCAAAATATTTGCGTTGTTGATGCTCAAAGCATGATTTGAAGAATGTCACAAGAATGTTTACCCCGAATAACACCCATTTTATCCCCTCGAAGTATTTCCAAACCTCGCAATTTTAAAGCACCCAATGAAAAAGAACCTTTTTTTTTTGTTTTTCAGAACAGACAAGTGGCGATCACTGCTGGGGTTACCATAGGCCTGATTGTTGCAGTCATATGGTTCGTCGTTACGAGATAAAAGAATAGGTAAACGATAAAAATCTCACCCGTTGCAGCAACCAATCTCCATCCATGTACAATTGCGCGACATTTGTAAAGAACGGCGTACAAATGAATCAAAAGGGGTATCGTATCGTGTGTCAACTATGTAAAACGAACGCGGGATTCGAACTCGGGCTACCCACAAATTTCAATAATGAACGATACTGTGGTGTAACGACCGTTGCGACTATCAGCTTTCTCATTTGAATAACCGGAGAATTTCCGAATCGACCAACTCCCCGTGCGCGGTTCCACGGAGAAAATAACGGTAATCTTTGTCTTGGAGCCAAATTATAAAAACAACTTGCTCGAATAAAAGAGAAAAATGACAGTCAACATCGCACTAATCGACGTGGCTTATCGACCTCACTTCAGTTTAACGATGAAATTACTGCTATTTTGTACGAACGAAAAAACCTTTCAGGGAAAAAAAAGAGACGGAGCAAAGCAATTTACCGCACAGTTGTCAACGCTGTTTTCGGGACTGCTGTCGTCCATCAATCACCACACAACCCCCTGATAAACGGGGGCGCAGCTGTCGGTGGGTACTACTCCCCAAATTATCCCCTGTCATCCGAACGAAAATTTCGTACGTGGCAAGGGGAAAACAACCTCTGCGGATACGGGGAGGCGTGCAAGGCTATCGAAATAGTCATTACGAGCCGACACCCATAATCGGCCAATCAGCCGAGCAGGTGTTTACAGCGAAAAGACGCGCATAGGGGAAGGTTTAAAAGCGATCGATGCACCGAGTCGATGTGTTTTTTAAACATACCACGGATAATCGGTTTAGCATCTCGGTGCGCCCTCGCGTCGGCTAAATACGTTGGCACTTCAACCCCCAACGGAGCTTAGACATGTACACCGGTCGGTGTGTTGCATGAAAGTATAACAATTGAGAAAAAGAGAGAGAGAGGAGAAATATGCGAATCGACCAGGACTGGTTACGTGTATACCTTACACGTTAGGTGTCCGCGACTGACCCGCAGTATGATATAACTGGTGGATATGACCAGTGTATACACGAACCGACGGTATACGGAGTGACACTGCAAGCTTGCACGAGATGCTCACGTATACGATATAGGAGGGTCGCACTGGTCGTATAAAACGCGCGTACATGCACACAAAGAGGGATAGGATATACCGTATTGCTGAGCACGCGTTGTACGAGTGTAGGTGTAAGACGGATTATAGGTCGGCGAGGTTGGGAGGGTCGTAAAATCGTACTGTGCGGGGCATTAAAAGGACTGTCGTTTCGGCATTGGTGTGCACACGAGGGGAAGATCGGCGTGGAAATCGAGCCGCTTAACGGGCGCGTGTAACTATTATTGCGGAGTCGGTTGCTTCTAGTCTGTTGCACGGGACTATATGGTAAAAGAGGGTTGAGGAAAGCAAGAAAACGAAAAACATCTCGAGTTGTTGGCTTTTGTACGTGTTCGCGTGTAATTGAATCAATCGTCGGACATCAATTTGGATGATGGCGGGGGAAAAAAAAGAGATAGTGTATGAGTTGTACCTTTTTTTTTTTTTTTTCATCCATCCAGGAGAATATTGACAGCATAACATTTTTCTCAGAGTCATTGTTTTTGGAGTAATTTTGTTTTAGGTAATTGTTGATGTTGGGTTGGTTTTAATTTTATTAGTCGTCATCAAAAATTGAATGAATTTTTTCTATCTTCGGAAATTTAATTGAACCTTCGTTCCGTGCTCGCTTTGACTGACAAGTTCTGCTTCCAACCAGTTACTAAGTGACGCGACAAATATCAATGGATATGAAAATTCCACGAAAAAAATTTAGTTGAAAGTTACCTACATAGAAACTTAATTTTTTTTTTTAAGACAAAGGTTTTTTAATTTTTCACACCGATATAGGAGTACGGAAAAATTTTTGTGGATCGAACGAACGAAGTGTGACGCACTCATTTCTTAGCAAATTAAGAATAATAATATGCTTTAGTAGTTTTTTCATAAAATTTATGGTTGTTAAGTAAAAAATTCAACAAGTCCCGAAAAATGAGGTTTTTGGGACATTGCACATTTTTATCCAAAAACTGGGGTAAAAAAAAAAACTATAAGTAACTCTTTATTTATACGATTAAAAAAAGAATGTAACAGTTTATCACACTAAAATAACAACCAGATGTCAATGACCAGTTGTCAATCGAATTAGCACCAAAAAGCATGCCACGCCTCGCTTACTCATGTATGAGTCAGAAAAACATTTTCTTTTTTTTGAGGACTCCTAGTTGGCGTTTTTCGTGTAACTGCTGATATAAGGTAGCAGGTAATAGATTTTCTTTACAATTTGGGTTAAGAGCTGTATGTGTACATTTGTGTGAGAGCATATCAATAAGCCCCTTGAAATCGTACCCTCGTTTAATTACATCGAACTTCGACTCGGATACCTTTGGCTTTATTTCCTTTTTTCACAAGACTATGAATTTTTATTGCATCAATGCGAGCAATTATTCTACAAAGTAGGGATAAAAATGTAGATTACCTCGTGGCATTGTATTATTCATTATTTTGAGCGTTGAGGTGAGAAAACTCCAATTTATTTTTTATGAACGGCCCCACTGAAAGATAATTAACTCTGCATTATTTTCCAACTCAAGAGCACTTCTCAGTCGTTATTCGAGTGTCAAATGCACTTTTATGTGCACAGTCACCTGAATACTATTGCACACAATGCAAACATATATTAAAAGTAAGAAGCCCCTTAAGTGACTCGGTGTTTGCAAAGAAGTGATAATTCCGAAAGAAAAGGCGCGTAGTATAAGCCGTTGAAAATTCTTTCAAGAGATAACGCAAGAATGTTATTAGATGACGGGTTGTAGAGAATAAACCGAGTTTTAAAGTATAATTTATTGCATCGATAAAATGTGGGTCGTTGCATGCCGCAAAATGCACGACCATCTTTTTCTTTCGGTAGAGTTGGCGCTTATTGATTTTCACTCTCAATGGATCATAAATTTAAAGTAGAAATATCATTATTCTCAACATAACGTATTTTATCGATAGTTCTGGTATTATTTCAAAATAAGAATAGTTTAATGTTCGTTGTTATTTGTCTCGCTAATACTAATTCAATACAATCGTGGATATTCAAAACAGTTTAAAAAAGCCGCGGAAATGGTTTCATTAAAAAAGTTTGTAATGTCCAACTGTATTAAACCCAGTCGTTATTAAATGTTACAAAGTTCGTTACGACAGTGTTAAAAAATCAATCACTTTTATTGCTTGACAAAAATAAAATTTTTTATTTTTCAAACATGGATGACGTATAGTACATATTGATTTAAGCAAACTTTTTTTTTTTAATTTAAGTTATGTTAATTGATAAAAATTGGAATATATAATTATTTAATGTATGAAATTAAATGTCACTAGAAAGGCAATCCAATAAAAATTCTATGAAATTTTTTCAGACACCATACCATCCACGGAAATGGGTCAACACAAAGCAGCAGATTGTGGTGCCAAATAAACATGACGAATAAGCTACATTATAAATTAAAAACAATAATCAAATTTATATATAAAAATATTGTTTATATATGTACATCTAAATAGTGTTAAGCAGAAATTTTTCAACAAACAAAACTTCAGAAGTCAGAAAAAAGTATGAAATCCATCGTAAAGTTTAGTAAGTGTAAATGCAATGAATTATTTTTTCAAATAAACTTTAATTTTAATTTTGCTTGAATTCGTTATGAAATTTTTTTGCTCTTAACTTCTGCTTGATATTCATGCGTAAATTTACGCTGTACAAATTCATTTTTTTTCAGCCTTGCAGAGTATACAATTATTAAAACCTACAGATCAAGTCTTCTTTAGTAAATTATTCTTAAAACGTGATTCTTCATTAATAAAAATATATTTTTTAAAATTTTTATTTATTTTACCTAAAATAAAAAATAAAACTTTATGTGATTCAACATATTCAACCTCAGGCGTGAGACATACTTTTTTCAGGCTTCAAGGTCATCTTGATCATCCACATGGCGTAGTTGTATTTTTATAAAAAGAACATTTTTGTCTTTATAATGACACAGGCGACTTCTCAAGAATTATAAACAACTCCGCCTACGAACAACACAAGCGTACACACGTCTATTTTTGTAGCACAGATGCTTATCTTTATTTTATATAGGTTAAGGAGATACATTGTTTAGCCACTTGAAATCGCCCCGATTTGATCATGCAAGTTCAAGCGATAATCCCAAACCCAAGTTCAACGAAAATTTTTACAAGGATACTGTACTAATTAACAAGCTACTGTTAAATCTAGTGAATTTTTATTTGATGTCAAGAAAATTTACTTCTGTTGCTGTTAGTGAAACAAAAAGTGCATGTTTTAATAGAAATTAAGTATCTTCCAATTCTAGTTTCAAAATGCTGTATCGATATAAAAACTATGTAAACAAGGTCTTTTTTTTACACCTATTTCAATGACATGAAATTTACGTCAACTAAAATTTAAACTGACCTAAAACTTTTACAATATTTTAGTGGTTTGGTAATTTTTTAACAATCAACTTGAATTTTTGTGAGTGTAAAAAATTTTTTTTGTAAAAAGCTGATTTGTTTGAAACAAAAAATCAAATAAACTTAATTTATGAGCTATAATTTACAATATCTAATAGAATAAGGTAAAACAATGTGTATGATGGAAATGTTCGTTCTCGTATGAGCAGTTGGAAAATCATTGCTTTTACATGGTAAATTTTTTTTTTTTTTTTTTTTTATAAATACTTTGATGATCGTTATTTTCAAAATTAAATAATAGAACTCCGTCAGAGCGATGCTCTCAAATAACAAGTTCGTTATTGGTTCTCCTAATATTATAAATAATCGTAATTATTAGAGATTAGAATAACTAAAGTTAATTTTTTTTTTAATTTTTTTAAAATACTGCCTTTCAGTACAAATAATCTGGTGAAAAATGTGCCCTCGAAAACTCCAACGAAAAGTGTGATTGTTGTTAGATGATAAAACTTGCTCAAAATGATGTAGCACAGAGTTTAAATTATTTTTATAGTACGAGAAAACCTTAAGTTATAATGTTGAATTATTGAAGAAAATAAAAGAAATTTATTTATTTGGTTGCAATTATTTATATTATGCTTGTTTGCAAATAAATATTATAAAATCTATGTATCAAAAAGCTTAGAACGATATATATATATATAATTATAAATATAGAAAATTTTAAAACTATGTATTAATTGTCATAGAAACAATTGCCTTACACACAATAAAAGCAAATTCAAACTTTGCGAAGTGGTACAAGGGGTCAAAGTTTATTGTATTGAGAAAAAAATATTATATTACATCGTTTAAAAATCATATTTTGTTTGAAATTACCTTGTTATATCGTTTTCGACGCGCTAGTATTGTATATACATAATAATGATGGTTCGATATCATTTAAGCGACCAATATTCTTCTGAAATGATATCGATTTAAAAAATAATTTGATATGATTGTTCCTATGCATTAAGAACTATTATTAATTTATCTTGTGATAAGATTTGTAGTACATAAAGTGTTTTTTTAATATAACGATTTATATTGTTAAATAAATAATATGCATATATGAAAATTTGATAAACTCACATAGAACAGTGTTATACATGTACATCCTAATACAATTTACAATACGAATGTATAATTGATAAATAATTATATTATTGTAAATTATAAATTTATATAAGTAAGCTGATTGCCGTGCAGAGAATAAAACTGTAATATTTACAAAGAATAAAATATAATCACGAAAAATCATACGCATTTTTGAAGCTTATTATAACCAGAAAATGTAGACTAAATTTTTATTTTTAAACAGTTATAACAAGTGATATTTTGCACAAAGTTCAGGTATACTGTGTGCTTTGCGTTTTTATGGACATTTTGGAACAACGTGATATAATTGCAAAGTTTGCTGGATCTAAACTTGTTTGCATACTCAAAACAGTATTTACTTTACCTTCAAAGTTTGATATCATACCTATGTATCTAGTAGTCGAGCTTAAAGTGTCTGCTCGAAAAACTCATTAATCAGTTGCATGAATTAAATTTAATTTTTCAACAGATAGGTACAGATAAGTTTCAAACAATTTTGTTATTTAAATTTTGCTGGAACATAATAATACGCTACATTATGAACTGATCTTACGTAATTATTTAATTGCTACAAATTCAGTGATGACACTGATAATGTTATGAAAACTAGTTTTGAATCAACGTAATTGAGTAAGCATAATAATAATAGATGAGAAATAGACAATTTTCACATAATTTTACAAGCCATGATTCATTCATCAAACTTCTTACTTCGACGCACATAATTTCTTTTGACAGCAAGAAAATCAGCGGTAATTTTTATCTTTGAGGTGATCTGTGAGGTGAACTGTAGTGCGCTTCCAATCAAGCCTCATTAGGGAATTGCTTTCTTGTCCCGTTGCTCCGAATAAAAGCTTTAATTGTAGTAATAGTCTCGAGTAGCGGGAGCAATTAAAGTCAAAATAAACCCAATCATACGCTTCTCTTGGACCTTTGTCCGCGCTTTCCTATCGTTAGTTGCAACACTAAACTCTGATAGAATAAAAAAGGCAACGCAACACATTTTAATCGAATTTGTAGATTTACTTGATTAGTAAAAAGGAAAGTTTTTTTTTTTTTTTTTGTATTTGTCATAAGCTAAAGAAAAGAAAAGTTCCCAAGACCATACATGAAGCGAAAAAACGAGGAAAAAAAAAACGTGATTCTTGGAACAGCAGCAATACAACATGCAGAACTGAAAAAAAAAGTTTCATTGTCAAAGGAAAATCAATAAGACTCGCCCGCGAAACTCTCGAAAGAAACTTCCGTCCATTCTCGATACACGTGCACACGCGTGTACACAAGCCTGCACGCGACGGGTACGACGATACCTCTACTCGAGACAAAGGTAACGGAAGACGACGGCGACGAGAGCTAATTGCGCTCACCTAGATGTCGGCACTTGTAGCTCTGTTCGGTGTTGCATTGTCACCGTCGGGGGACAGCTATAAAACCACAGTCGTATATATAGGGAGCGTGTGGGGAGTAGCCCCTATCTCGAAATATATATATACAATGAATGCACAGAATATGTCATGGAATTTCGGTGCTGATTCAAGAACGTACTAATGTAGGCGTTTACGGAAGAGTCGTCAGTTCGCAGAAAAGTTCGCAACTGAGAAAGATGAGATAGTGCCGTTGTGTCCAGGCAGCGGAAAATCGGCTGATGAATTTTCCGAGCCAGAACGGTTAGCTGGCATGCAAACGAGAGACAGGCCGAGGACAAAGTTGTTTGCGAATTGGTGCACGGCTTCCCAAAGAAACGTCAGAGAGACAAGCGTTGCCAAACTAAAGTTGCGAATCCTTATACTTTGCTCTCTGCGGTCCTTAATTAATCAACTTGCTGGAAAAGTTTCTCGTTGCAAGCATCCAATTTTAATTAATATGTTTTAATTATTATTACGTGATGGATTATGTATCAGTTGATTTTTTTATTTAACAGGAAAGAAGAAACAGGTATAATTACCTATAAAGGTAAATAGTTCTTTTCTAACTTGCAAGTCAATATAACTCACCAACCCAAAAAAAAAAAATTTGAAAGTGTAGTCTGAAATAATGAGTTTTTTTTCAAACAGCTATGAATTTTATCGAGCCAAAGCTTATAAAATATTACTGTTCATACTAATACAATGAATGATTAACCAATTGCTCAGTTGTCTAACGCTGTATATTTAGACAGCAGCGTATGCTGTAACTCTTATCGTCTGTATCTACGTAATACTTGTCACCTGAATTTATTGCAGTGTATGTATTCAACAAATAAATAATTGTGATACAATTTCTAGTTCATAAACCGTCAAAGCAAATGTCGATAGTTAATTTTTTATTCATCATTTTCTGATTTGCACACGTGAACCTTATTTTAAGTTATGAAATTGAGCGTATTGTAACTCAACAAACAATAACTCAAAGTTTTTTTTAAATTTCGTTTACATTCATTTCACGAAAGAACCACTTTTAGCTACTGTTTTAAATTATACAATGTACTTACATCTAAAGTATTTCAACAGTATAACGTGTCTAAATGTAATGACAATTTCATGCTAAATAAAATAAACTAGCAAAAACATGCTTAACAATTTACCTTTTGGATGAAATTGGTTTTCCTACATTATTATACGATTAAACTACTTGGATATCTCATTCTCTTAAGATTATAATTTGACCGTACTACATACAAAATCTTTTATGCCCACTATTTAATTTTAGTTTTTCGTTTAAACTAAAAATCAGACCCTAATATTGGGTGAGTTCCATTCTCGAACCAGGTCTAACTCGATTCCACATAGGTTATGGTGTATTTATACTTACTTATGATCTGACCAAATGTATAAATATCTATTACGATAGATTTATAAGCAATCTTTTTTCACCTTTGTATATTTACTGTGCCTCCAGTAGAAAAAATAGGATTCGCACTTGATAAGCATCTCAACACAGCAAGCACAAGGAGTCCCTCGGACCTAGTGCCTTTCCTGGCAAAATCTATCACGTAGTAAAAACTACTATTCATTGTTTAAAATAGTATTATCTTTGCAAAAGCAGCTGATGTCATAAGTCCTCATTTGACCTTGATTTTCAGTCGAGTGAAAAGTCAAAGTCGTTGTATAAACTTCAATAGGTTTTTAAGATTGAAACAGTTCCATACATTATTTGAAATTTAATCCTAGACATGTTTTTACAAACAATCGAAGATTAATTTTTAAAATTAAATATTACGACAACCATGGTACATTTTGTACAAATTGCAATGTAAAAACTTCGTGCAAAAAACTTGGAACACTATTTTCGTATCAATTTGTATTAATAAAATCTTAGACTAAAACCGATTAGAGTAAAAAAATGTACGTAGAACTAAATCGTTCATTACGATACTCGAAATATGTAGTTCATCATTAGTAAATACTATATTATATAGAAATTCAACCCATCAAGTTTTTCATAAATTCAGAGTTAAATGTCTCAAATATATAATATGTATAACTTGATCCTGAAGGCTATCAAGTATAGGTATATTTTATTGTAAAAAACAATATTAACATATATATAGTAGTAGGGCTTTGCCCCTCTGCGCGCTTCTCGCACCGACCCTCCATTATGACGATAACTCTCTAACTGTGATATAACTATAATATTTTCTAAAAAAAATTTGAAAAATTATATAATTGATTGATACGCAGTTAAAGAGGTGACGAGGAGTATAATCGAATATATTATTGGTTTGCTAATTAAAATTTGAGTAGGTTAATTTAACAGGGAAGTAAAAAGAATGTGTTTTTATATGGAGGAGAGGCTAACGGGGGCTAAGAGGGTGGGTAAAGGGGGTACAACAAATAAATAGAATTTTTTCTTATTGAGGGGAGCCAAGAGCCGTCTTGAAAATGTAAGAGGACAAGGGGGGCATAAAAATGTGAGGGGTGAGGGGGAAAAACAAATAAATAAAATTTATTCTTATTAAATTTTGTATTAATGAAATAATCTTTGTTTTTACTAAAAAAATTTTGAAGGTTTATAAAAATTTGTTTCACGTTTTGAAAAAATCTCATCACATAAGAGGCTACGCAATCTGTGATCAAGTACCGCCGTTTTCCCCATGCAAGTGATACTGTTTCAGATTCCTACACTTAGAGAATAACAAAACATTTGAGAACGAACGTTCACGAACAAAAATTTTTTTGATGGGAATACACAACACAGACTTATACATTTAGATAAGTTTTATACATTTTATAAATTTATTTTAAAATGTGATTTAAACTATTAGTTTAAAATGTCATGCAAAATATATTGAACTGTGTAATGTACTGACCTTGAAAGTGTCCTTTAAACTAAAGCAAACTAAAACAGTTTTAAGGCAAAAGTCTACTGCTTTAAGCTGTGAAATGAAAATTATGTGTATGATCTAAGCATAGAGACCAGTGCGTGTAGCACACATGGGGTAAAGACCCACTAGCATAATAGATATGTGTGACATAAATGTTCACGGGCATAATTTTCCAAAGAATAATGCTCGAGCATCATTATGAATTAAATAATTCTTACGAACAATTTAGTGGATCTCAACAAAAATAGTCCAACATAATGACTAAGAAAAGAAAAAATGTTTGCTGTAGTAGTTGTGTTGCTTGTTATTCCCAATAACATGTTTTATCTTTTCGTTGCAAGTGGTACGTCAATACATGTTTTATAATTGATGAAAACGTACTATGTTCACGTTACATACCATTGCACACGTTAGTTCGATGCGTAAAACCGCAGAACATAGATGACATGAATGAAAATATATATACAAAAAAAAGTGTACTGTTATAGTGAACAAAAATAATAATTTTTTAACTTTTGGATTAAAATGATGAAATTGAACAATCAAAATCAAAAAGAACTGGATGAAGCAAAAGTTTTATTTAACTGGAATAAGTATCTAATGATGACATTGGGACTGTGGTCAGATAGTTCTAATAATGTTATTTTCTTTTTTCTGTTCATTTATTTCACTTATCAAACGTTTCTTGACCATGTCACCCTTGTTTTTGCTCCAAACAGTTTCAATTTAATGAAAATTATTGGGGTTGTTGTAGAAATGTCACACTTATTCAAATATTTTTACGATTGTACACGATGAAAAAATACAACAAAGATAACGGTGAAATTCTTGCTGATTTTTCACAAGATTTTTCCATTAAAAGTTATGAAAATAATGAGGAGAAAAGTATTTTTTTGTTTTATAATTCACGTGCAAAACATTTTATTAAGATAGTGGTCACGTCAATCGGCATAACAGGTATTCTATACTTCACAAAGCCTTTAATACATCACCTAAGTAAGTATGATAATCATTCTTTTTATTCACAGGTTTATTAAACAATATAAACTCCACGGAAACGATTACTTACGACCTTCCATATAAAATATATCTACCCTATGAAATAAAGAATGAGAATATTTTTATTCTAACATACATTTCTCAATTTCCAATGATGTATACACTGATCTTTACTCAAAATGCAATGGACTGTTTGACTTTACTTATCGTTACCCACTTATGTGGCCAGTTGGGTGTTCTTTCGATGAGAATAAGTAATATTATTGTTCCATATGAAATGCACGAGTTAAATTGTGCAATTCGACAACATCAAAAACTTATAAAGTACATAAATATCTTTAATATAATTTATTTAAGTATTAGGTTACGTAAAAATTAATACATTTTTTTTCAAACCACCCAAATTTAGGATTAGACTAAGGATAAAAAAAATTTACAGGTTATGTTTGATGGCACATTTTTTAGGCGGCAGTATTGCAATTTGTACTCTTGTTTACCAAGTCTTACTGGTGCGATTATTTAGCATATCATGGTCAAAGCTGCGAATATAAATTAAATTACCATTATTTAAAATATCATTTCATAGTAAATAATTATTTCTTTTAGAGTGTTTCTGTTGGAAATAAGGCCAACTTGGTAACGTTTTTAATTTTTGGATTTTTAAATATTTTTCGACTTTACGCTTACTGCTGGATTGGAGAATATTTAATGTTCGAGGTTCCTGTAAATTTAAATTACCTGTCTTGAGTTACAAAAACCGTGTGATTCTAAAAATGTTCATACTTTTCAAGAGCCAGAATGTTTCAAATGCGTTTTACCAATGTAAGTGGTATCATCTGCCGGTTAAGGATCAAAAGAATTTCATATTTTGCATTAAACGCTCGCAAGAATCTCTTTCATTGATGGCAGGAAGTTTCTGTAACTTTTCTTTGATTATGTTTACAAATGTAAGATTATATTTTTTATATAACTTCAAAATTAAATAAATGATTAAAATGATAATTAATTTTTACTGCATTGTACTTCTCCTTGGGTGATGAAGTCTGCCATGGCATATTTATCATTTTTGCGAAACTTTGTTTAGATATCGAAGAATGCTTTTTTTAAACATGAATATGTTAAGACTTTATGACACAAAAATTTATATCATCATGTATAGCATTGAATGATAATTTGTTTTAATAAAAATTGTAGAAAACCAAGAAATAATATTAATGCGTACCAAAAATAAATGCTTAAAAAAAAATGAATAATAATAACATGGTTCTGCCTTTTCTTCGCTAATTCTTGCTTGCACATTACCTCTATTTTCTCTTTCACATGGTACCCTATAATATTTCTTCTAAAGAGTGAGGAATATTCAGTTTTAATACTTCATGAGTAAACGGAGTATCTCGTTGTGGGTGATATAAAATCATAAATTCAAGGAATAAAACATTTCAATGAAATAATTCCATTTTATGAGTTCCTGGAGTAGTCTAGTCATATTCTCAATAGAATAAATTACGTGCTGTACACGGAAAAATCGCATGAAAAATGTGTATACATATGTCTTTTGTCTTGGGATTTCCATGCAACTACGCACGTGGCTTAAGCTAAAGTCGTAAATGAACGAACTAAATCTCTCAATGGTGGTTTTAAAGAAGGGTGGGGGAAGAAAAATTGTTCTAAGAAAAAAGAATTAAAATATGTCACTCAAAAAACGTTTTGCCATTATTGCAATTAACATGATACAAGACTTTACGCCTCTTTCATTACAAGTTGATTATATAATAATTATTTTCAATATTATGATCGATTTTTTTAAAGATATTAAAAGTTTCACACTTGTAATGTTTAAGATTTCATGTACACCCATGGCCAAGTTTTTACGTACTAGACCCCCACCATTATACCTCTATATTAACTTATTTGCCCCTACTGCAAATTTTTCTACAGATAAATTGGTACTATTTGCAAGGTGTAGCGATCATCTTAGGTACATCTACTAATATAACACCCCATCAGTAATTTTAAAGCTTATTGCTGTCCTGAAATTAATTTTTTTTTTTTTTTTTTCATTCAAGATCACTGACAAACTGTTCATTAAGGTATATAATTTTCTCTGCGGTTCAAACAAAAAAAGTGTTCTTAGAAAAGCTGTGACTGACCTATTAATAGTATTGAATTAAAGATAATTGATGACACACACATACACACGCTCAACCACATTTTTACACACATGACCAGATATTTATTGACACAGTAAACAAAATCCAATCGCACTTCTTACGCTTACAAATCAGACTCTTTTTATCTTGGCTTTACTTAAAGTGGATCATTTTTTTTTTTTTTAATAAGCTTGAAAAATATATGACACATATTTTTATTTTTAGAATTAATACAATCCTTGGTCGTGAAGAAAGTTTCATTCATCGTAAGATGAAAATGTTTTTTTAATGACACACTACTAACATATTTGTACATTTATTTTCAAGCCATGTGATGATACTAAAAAAGCTTGTCTAAAAAAATGCATCAAACAAAAGTATACTAGTCACCCATGTATCATAGAAATTTAGTCATATAAGTTAAAGAACTTGATATTGTAAGAATCCTAGAAATTTTTATCTGCTATAAAAAATGAAAATTAATTGCACTGAGTGAGCTGCACTAACTTTTTATTGTTTGGTCATGTTCCAACTATACGTATCACGTTCTCTTAGCCTTTGTTCATCTTGCAGACAATATTTTTGTTGCCTGTAGGTATTTGCTGGCGATAAAAATAATCATTTATTTGGAACGGTGCTAGAGCAGCTTTATAAGTTAATATTAAAATTATCTATTTCGTAACCTAAAATTTTCTCTTATAATTTCAATTTTTAGCATGAATGTGTTTGTAAATGTTGTATTTGTTTTAATTTTTGATTGTCTAAGTGTCAATAATAAATTAAATGAAAACTAGATTCCTTTTATCTGAAACAGTGGTAATTTTTCAATATTAAATGTGGATGCTGTTAAATTCACAAATCTACGCAAATTACAAAAAAAAAACTTATAAGTTTTTTACTAACTATTACGTCAAAAGTAGATTAAAAAAAATCACGTTATTTTAATGCAGTAATTTTTTTTCTACGATATCCTGACGCTACAAACGAAAAAAACCGCTTATCATTGTTTAACTACAACTCATTTTTATATTTTAGGACAAGATATTCAGTATACAAAAATCGTAGATCACAAGAAATCGAATTTTTTTGTGTTTGTCATTGTCCTTGACAATACCATCCGAATGATCCAAACAATACAAACCATTTCAATATTAATTAAAAAATTTTAAGATTTCTAATAACTAAAACTTAAACACCCAGTACATAAGTATATTATATATGTGATAAGATAAATTGGTATCAAAAATAAATATCCTTTTAAGTAGTATAGTATATTACGTACCAAGGGACTAAAGCAAGCCAGTTCGTGGCTGTTGTAGTGTGCGCCCGAGCGTAGCGAGGGCGCTACAAGCAATAGCCACTCGCTGGCTTGCTTTAGTCTCGCGGTGCGTATACACTTTTATATCACACTCAGTGGAAAGTTCGTTGCATTGAGAGGGAGAGAGATAGAAGGAAAACAAGCCATTCATTCTGTGGTTATAGGTTATATCACAAGAGTTTTTATAATTGTTTCCGATTGTGATATTTAGGACATTCCTGTATTTTTGTATAAAATATGGCAACAGTTTCGACAGTCATGTTCGAAGAGGATTTTTCTGACGAAGAAAACTTTAACGAGGATAAAGTAGGGGAAGGAAGAGACTTTGACTGTCAACGAAATGCCATTGTTCAAAATTTACTTCCCATAAAATCGAGAGCATTATATGAATATGCATACGCTCGATTCTTACAATGGAAGCATAAAAACAAGGACCTAATTATTTAACTCTTTTAATGAATGTGTTTCGAAATGTAATAATTTCAATAGTTTATTATACAAGATTGATAAAAATGAAGAACTGTAAAAATGCAGTTATTATTTAAAAATGTGTGAACAAAGAAAATTGTATAACAATTTTAATTATTTCCATTTGTTCAGAATCTCATGTTTTTTTTTTGTATAAAATACACCAGCAAACAGTACATTGGCTTCTTTTATCTTGTTGATATTTCCCAAATTTGTTTGTTTACTGCAGTGTGGCGCCCTCGCTATGTTCGAGCACCGAACTACTCCAAGCACTTATTGGTTTATGTATATAGTAATATACAGTAAGATATAGATACGCATGCGTACACGCACTTATTACACAGTTTCTGTCCCTGTATACAGGGAGAACAGTACGAACTTTACGCTTAGTGTGATATAAAAATTTTTACTGCCTTTTATTTTATAAGGTATTAACTTTTGAATGTTTGTATTTCAACTCTTAAGCGAACACAAATGTTGGTAAAAATTATTCATAGTAAATAAGATTTCTTTGAATAACTTATAGGTGTGTAAAGGCTAATAGTAAGAAAATATTTTAAAAAAAGTATATTCGATGGATCATTTTAATACCTTAATGAATACAACTAACAGAAGAAATGAATCAACTGTTTAATTTAATGAATCTGTTTTTTTTTTGCTTTTTAAATAGTAGTGGGCGTAAAAATGTTTTACATATATCTTTCTTTAGTATTATTTTATGACTGGCGAAAATTTTGTCAAAAACTGTCAACTCTGTAAGCATTTTTTTATCGCAATAATTACGCTGTTCTCCTGTTACCATGTTTTAACAATTTTGTTTCATTTACTTCATTACTTATACGAAAACTGACGTTTTGAAACTCTTTACGAACTTTGTACAATTTTAATAAACTGTGAGTAATAATTTTATAAGATAGCGAACCTTCTTAAAAAAATGACAGTTCAGAGTTAATATGTTAAGTGGATAATACGGATATTAAATTATATCGAATACTATGCCATATTGGACTATGCCATGCACGTGTATTTCTACGTAAAAAAAGGATAATTTTGAATGAAGCAAACCAATCTGATGACGATAGTTCATTCTATAACAAAAATTCAATTAATATTTTTGATAGATGGAATGAAAAAAGTTTATTAGTTTGTGATAATGTATTTTTTACTTCATTAATTTGATATTTTTATTAAGTTTATATTAATTTATTTCACTTACAATTTATAATTGTGCCAATAAACGTTTTTTAAACACAGTTAACGAGAAAAAATCTTGAGACTTTACAGTCTAGTATTGATCGATTTTTTTAAAGATATTAAAAGTTTCACACTTGTAATGTTTAAGATTTCATGTACACCCATGGCCAAGTTTTTACGTACTAGACCCCCANGTTTATTAGTTTGTGATAATGTATTTTTTACTTCATTAATTTGATATTTTTATTAAGTTTATATTAATTTATTTCACTTACAATTTATAATTGTGCCAATAAACGTTTTTTAAACACAGTTAACGAGAAAAAATCTTGAGACTTTACAGTCTAGTATTATAATTTTAACATCAAGAAAATATATAGAATCAAAGAAATGGTTACTTTTGGTCGCGTATATTACATTGTAAAAAATAAAACCTTTTGAATACTAACATTTTTTATTAAAAAACTGTTTATGGAATAAAATTGAAAAAACAATACAATACGTGTATATTGAAAAAACAAAATACTTATGATAAAACCAGACGTAGTACTTTAATAGAGCAAACTCATAATTGTGTAGGGGCGTTTATTTCTCTGATAGTGGCTTTCTTATATGTACTTACATGCATAGCACACCCACTATGTCTATAAATAACCAATGTTTAAATAAACTAAACGAGAGGTATTGGTATCCGCAGACGAAGGCACACTTACCGTTAGCGTTTTAATGAATAAGTACACATATATATGTATGTATAATAAATGAGGAATATAAGAGACCGACTGCGACTCATCGAAATGATGTAATTACTAACACTTAACTCATGAGTTTGCTTTTAGGAAGCATCATTTTAAAATTTATTTACAACCACACTTATTTATACTAATATTTTATATTATTATACTAATTTATTTACTATTATACTATTATTATACTAATGTTTTGTAAAACAGATGTATCATCAACACTTCTCCAATAAACGTCATGTACGCCTATCATCTAATGTCAAAAAAGTTAAATAAACTTGTTTTTTGTGGTTGCTATGCATTATTGAATTTTTTCATTAAAAACAAGATTTTTCAAAAATGCACACGACTGTAACATAAGTATGAAGTTTCACTGCGCTATCCACTTTGAAATGTTCTTACTATGAGTAAAATATAATGCTAAATAGTTTCAAAATATTCTTTATGAAAATAAAGTTCTTACAGCTGAATGTTATGTGAGAAATTTTTTAGCATCATAATAAATTAATATTCATTGATGTATCTGTAATATACCAGTACAAATGTTCTTATTGTATTTTTGTATCAGGGGAAAACCGTCTCATTCCTGCTTCAGAAATTTCATAAATTAATTCTAGAAACAATATTATCTCAGTAATCTTTGAAAAACTTATCATCTGGTAAATAAATTTGAAAAAAGTACTATTACGTCATTGATTGTTTAACGTTATAAGCAAATATTAAACGTTATACTTATTGAAAAAATTTTTAACAAAAAATAATTTAATAGTATTCTTCAAATATTTATGAGATTCGAAAAAATGTAATCGATAGATATTAATTGAGAGTGAAATTAATTGTGATGAAGAAATGTACAAAATTTGTATAGCGTCTATTTTTTCACTATGTTATAAATAACGTAAAAAATAACATCAAAGTCGTCAGTTTTTCTTTTCAAAAAAAATTCAAGTGTTGATATAGCCGTAGTTTATACAATTATTCCATGAGAGTAGTACGCGAAGCACACCAGAAAATATTACAGCTCAATAAGTATTACTGCGATTAAAAAAAGGATAAAGTAGTTAGATGAACTTACATATGTATATTCCATTGGAACATTCGGTGAATAGATTTTTAATGTTACATAATTGCAATTTTGTGTCAGCAAAATTTCATTCAAACACAATTTCACTACTTAATATTTATAATGCAAAGTTTTCGAATGAATTTAATTCATATGCATAAAATATTTTACTTACTTTTTCAAAGGTACTTATCTCCTGTTATTTAATTTATAGTTTTTTAACCTGTATGTACTACAGGAAATATACGAATATTTTAAGTATTTAGTTGTAGTTATAAGCAAGGAAGTACCAGCGGTACAGTTAATCTCAATAATTAGATTTAATTGAAAATTTTTTTTATAATACGATTACTCTCAATAAATTACGTAAATAATTACTCGCCACAGTAGAAAATCATACAAAATACGCAAAAACTTATAAGTACCGATTCAAAACTTCATGTGTAGGCACAACATTTTCTTCTGTTCTAGTTAATTTTTCGAAAACAACAAGGTTCGTCTCCTTAATTATATGTTTCATATATAAAGTACATACCAAGAAACGTATAGAATTTTATGAATATCTGCCAAAAACTTAATATCGTCAGTGAACCCTCAAAGAATGTAAAAAAATCTAAATTTTTTTAAATAAATTGTGCCCTGCTTCCCCTGAAAAAAATTTTTTTACAGTTTCAAAAAATATTGCATCATCAAATACGAATGATTTCCGCTAGTTTTTTTAAGTCACTAACGCTCTTTCCCTAAAAAAAATTGGAGAACTCGTTTTTGCACTTACTTTTATCAGCTATTACAGCAATGCGGTTTTTTCACTGTGATTCACCGCGGATCTTTGAGAGACTCGGAAGATTACCTATTTACACAATTTTCTTGTCCCCAATTTGATCTCCACGAAATGACCAGCAGAATTTATCTTTTGAACTCTAACAAGACCATTTATTATTGGTTTGACTAGTTGGAACGGAAGGAAAAACAATTTTTAACAATTTGAAATTGATAAAAAAAAAAAATTTTTGAAAGATTCCTAATAGATTTTTACATAAGATTCATTTTTCACTGGAGTACAATGTTTGGCACGCATCGGCATTTATTTTTCTACTCCTATTTTGTCCAAATTAGCGTAATACAAGGAAGAGTGACGAGTTGCTCACAACAAAAAAGTTAGGATTTCACAAGAACAAGAGTATCATGTCACGTCTTGTGCTAACTTGTACTCTTTTTTTTGTCCTACATATTACATGAAGTAATTGTCTCCCAAGCGCTTACAAAACGCACGTATTCATTTTATACGTGCATAAATGCACAAATGGGTCGTTTTGCGAAAACTTAGTTATTTCACGTTCCAATATATAAAATTACCACCAGTCAAAACATGAAATTGTTATTGTTTTGTTAGTATGTTCTGCCGTACGCAAGACGAAAAAAATTCATATCGTGAGCGCAAGATAAAAAAAATTTTTGAAAATTTTAATCTCCGTAAACGCATGATTGATGCTGAAAGTAGGGAGCACTGAAATGTTTGTTTATTAACAACACATACGCACGCACCAATGGAGATCTCACTTTCAATACTAATAATGAAACAGACAAATTATGTTGTGCTTCTTAATTTTCAAATAAATTTTTTTTTTTAAACTTTACAGTTAGATTTTTGGCCTACGATGTATAAAACGAAGCAATCTTAGAGCATACAAGTAGAGTTATAAGAAATTCTGCTCATCCCGATGCAGACCGCAGCATCAGCCAAAGCCAACACGAGTTGAAGAAAAGGGATTAATTATTACTACTTACGACCTGTGTATTTTAGAAATTTCACTTTTAGCGGTTTTCGAATGTATGTACATACATTAATATTTGAATCCATGAGGGTCAAAAGTAATGATCGAGAGGGACAGTTATGAGACAAATTGTTTATTTAAATTTGTTTGCTTTATAACAGCAACGTTTCGAAATTTCGAGAAATTCGTTTGTGGAGTCGCATTGACTCTAGAATTGGACCATTTTATATTAAAGAAATGTCACATTGAATTTGAATGCATTCTACTGTAAACCTCATTTACTACTCCACCTAAATTATACATTTTTGTTTTATTTCATGGTGATACATGACCTAGAGTTTTTGAATTTCCAGCTTGTTTTGATCACACCACACATAACTATAACAAAATATTTATGAAAATTTCTAAATACTAGCGAATCTATATAGAAATTAGGTTCTACCGATGACTGACATAAATTACTGCACTAATTTTTCGTTACAAGATCTGTATATACCTACAGGTAGGCCTAGGCCAACCAGGGTATGTATACTAAGTACAGCATTATTTTTTTAAATTACGGTTTCATAAGTATCAACATTGCGAGTAAAAATAAGTATAAGTATAAACTGGATCTATGCAGGACCAACGGATAAGTATTTGAAATGGGTTTGCTATGTACCTTTAATAGTACCTATTTTATCTTAACATTTCACGCAGGTGTAACGTACTAAAGGGAAAATTATCATACAACATGTGCACTCTTGCATATATATAACTACTGAAACACTTGTTATTTAATATGCATGTAGCACCGACAGCTGACGCTGGGATGATGCAAGATTTACATCATCTCATCCGTGTGTATCCCCTATCCCAGAGAGTATAATAACGTACGGTGCGTTTTCGGGAAGTATAGAGAGAGGGAATATATATAAACACTCGCCCATCTCTCGTGCTCTTTTCTCTTCCTCCACGCGCTTCAACTCAGTGCGGCAGCGGACAGCCTCTGGCGGACAGTCCCAAGTCCCAACCCGACACGGTTGCAGACAGGGTACCAATTGCGGTAGTGTAGCCGCAGAGCCATTGCAGATTGCAGACCTTGCAGAGAAAGTTTACTGTAAAAGGTCAAACCGATGCAGTACTAAATAATCTCACTGGCTGACGCAATCATAGGTACACGTATAGAGAGAAATAAGACTGCTGAATGGGCTGGCTCTATTAATTTTTTTATCAAGTGAACAACTAGCCAGTGGCTGTAGGTAAATAAAGCCTTTGTTGGCTTGTTGATTGTCAAGACAATAATTTCGCGACGAAAACCAAGAGGAAACAATACTCACGATATCGATTTCAACCATCATGAAGAGGTAGGTATACCCACACTTTGTTTTTTTTTTCTTTAAAAATTTTGATGTGCTCCTACACGGGTTCACCAGTAAATTAGTTTGTTTACCTATAAAAAAAAAAAGTATGTTCATATTCATGAATACACATTTTGGCCGCCACGCGCTTTCCTGACCTTGGCTCCGTTAGATCGATGATCTTGCTCAGCTTTTCCCTGCAGTAGACGCACATTGCACGCGCGTCTCTTCCGTTCTAAATTTAATGAATCATATACTTCGCATAGAGATAACCTTTACTGCTTTTCTTAATTCACTTCTGCGAACGAAATGATAAATTTTTCCTCTGTTCTTTAAAATTATGTCTATGTAAGTACCTATACTTATTTTTCAATTGTTTATCCCTATTGGTGTGTATACACTGTGTACTCATTATATACTTAACTGCAGACGACAGTTGCGTCAGTTTCGTCTACGCGCGTGGGATTCTTGCATCACGTGTAGTTATATACTTATATATATGCACTCACATGTGTGTAGTATACATTTTGTTTACAAAAAAAAAGATTTGTTCGATATCCCACGTTTTGGGGCAACTCAAAGATAAATAAGTGCACGCTTATCACTGCTCTTGCGTCATCCTGAACCACTTAGAACATAATTATCGAGCACATTTTTTGTTGTTTCCGTATAAATGAGTGAGAGAGAAAAAAAAGAGTGTGATTGGGAAAAATATTCGTCATTTGAGTGTGTGATGTGTGACGTGTGACAGCTGCTGCCAACCGTGCGTGCGACGTTGTTTTTCTTTCGTCTTTTAACGCCTTTAAGTAGTATCATACTCACAAGTAGTAGAGAACAGTGCGGTACTGGCACAATAACTTTTTTTTTTTTTTAACTTACTGATTTTTAAAGTTAAAGAATTCTGTAGGAGACAATTCAGTTTAACATGTTTTACCTCTCGACCTCACAGTAAAAAAAGTTTAACTAATTAAATCTTGGAATTTCTCTTTGCAGCAAACAGGAAAAGGACATGTGGGTGTTTGGCTATGGCTCTTTAATATGGAAAGCAGACTTTCCCTATGAAAAAAAAGTTGTCGGTCACATTAAGGGATATGTGAGGAGGTTCTATCAGATGAGCACCGATCACAGAGGAGTGCCTAGTCGTGTAAGTTGACACTTTGTCATTTATTTAGTTTTTTTAGTGGCATTCCCCAGTAAGCTACAAATCCAATTAGTTTGGGTGCAAACTTTAGAAACAGTTGTTGCTGATACCACAAGTCAAGAATGCCCAAGCCTTTTGTGTAGCAACAAACACTGAGTCAAAGAAAAAGTTGTTAACCACTGTCACCTTATTCAACTTGACAAAGAAATTTTCACAAATTTATTTAATTATTTTTTTTTTTTTTAATGTTCCACTTTTAGTTGCCTTTGAGTGTAGTTTTATTGAAGGTATTTTTAAATATCGCAAAGCTGTGTTGATGCAGTTGTTTAATTTACTCCTTTTTTTATTTTTAGCCTGGTCGGGTGGTCACACTCCTTGCCTCCAGCAATCCAAAAGATGAAGTCTGGGGTTGTGCATACAAAATAGCTCCTGAAAACATTGAAAGTGTGACACAGCACCTCGATTATCGGGAAAGAGGAGGTTACGAGAGGAAAAACGTTCTTTTTTATCCAGTTAGCCAGTCACAGATAGACAAAGAAGCCTTTCACATGTACATCTACATCGGCCACGAAGATAATCCCAACTTTGCTGGATATGAGAATATTAGCACAATAGCTGGGCACATAGCAGAATGCGCTGGAGCTAGTGGACACAACACCGAGTATTTGTATAATTTGGCAGCAGCAATGCGTGCTATAGCGCCTAAAGTATACGATGCACATTTGTATGAATTAGAAGATGCTGTCAAGCAAATAGAATCATTGAAAAATAAAAAGGAAAAAACCTTGGAGTTTGAGCGACATAAACGAAATGTAACAGTTCAATGATTTTTGTAATGATAAACTTCTAAGATTAATTTATGTCTTCGGCAAGACCAAGTATTTAAACACATGTGACTAGCGTGATGAAATTTAATCTTCGGGAGATAAAAATTCGCCCAAGAATTCAAGGCGTTTCTCGAATTTTAAACAAAAATTAGTGTAATTAGGAAAAAAAAATTAGGAAAAAAATAATGTTAAAGTATGTTGTTTGAATAAGACAACTTTGACAAACTCTCCATTTCTGCCAATCTATAATTGTAATGGAAAGTCTATTGTATAAAACATAAAGTACAATTTTCACAATGATACTGAATAAGAGTATGACGATTAATTGTATGCTGTTATCTGTTAGAAAAATTGTTCAAATGGTAATTTTAAAGTGATTTTTATGTATATATTAGATGAAAATGTTTCAGGCGTAACTGAATACGGTAAATATGCATAAATTAAGATTATTGTATTACTGAAAAACTCACTTTTAATTGTATTACATTGATTAAAGTGTATAGGTAATTGAAAACTTTTAATCCACCTGTTGCTGGGCAATATGAGGTCTGATTTCTATTTTTTTCTATATTTCTACGAATTCACATATTTTTCACTGACACATGCTAATAATTTTTAATAAAAATGATAGCAAATTAACAATTTTATTGATTTTGTTTACCTGCACATCCATTTATGTTTAATTTAATATGTTTAAACGTTATATTGAACTCTTATCAAAGCACATTTAAACTAATGGAAAATCTTGAATACAATCATCTTTTACAGTGTACAGTTATACAAGATAAATGCATTCTTTAACAAAAGAGTACTAATTGTGATCTGGAACTTGTGATACTATTGTTTTTTAATAAAATCTTAATCATAAGAATCTTTAATTGTTTTTTTATTCCTTGTCATATTAAACACGATAAATTGATTTGGGTTTGTTTGTATAATTGCTAGAAAGTAATTAGTGCTAACAAATCGTGAGATTAATTGAAAATTAAAATATAATTCCAAGCAACTAGTCGGTAAGGTAGAAACATTGTAATTAAAAAAAAATCTATCTACAGCCACATTAATATAAGATACACAAACGCGTTTGGTCCCTTTTTTTATGTAGAATATAAAAAAATGTGGTCTCAAGTCTTTGAAGTACCTTGGGTCACTAAGACTAAAATAATAGAGGACATTGTTAATTATTGATGATTAATTAAATGGTAAAGTTATTAAGTACTCTCAGAAATTACAAATTTAACTACTATTGCAAATTGAAATAAAATTTTTTTACTGCATTAATATTATTGTGAAAACTCCTGAAAATTTAAAAGGCTAACTCTATTATTATAATAAAAAAGCCATGGCTCCGCTCTTAATATATATTTCACATTTAATAACAAAAAATATGAACTAACGCATTAAATATAAAGACTCTTTATTTTTAATAGACAAAATATAACATTTAATCACAGAATTATAAAACATGTAACAGGATGTAGTTTATATTTTGATAGTAGTTTATCTTTTAAATTCAAATATCAACAGTAGACTTGGCACGCAATTTAAAAATATAAAAATAGATCGCGTAAGTACTGTGTATTGTATTTTTAAAAATACAATAATGATAACAATCATACTATAAAATATATGTATATATTTACACAATACTGCAGAATATTTTTATTCAATACTGTTTGCTAACACTTGTTAGTTCAGGAGCTCATGAATGAGCTCTCCTGTATCTTTATATAGAAAAGTGCAACCTCTTGTAAAATCACAGACATAAAAGGCATTAGAAATATACACTGCTTAAGTAGTCTTTGGGATCATTTACAAAAAAAATGTAAGAGATGGACATCTCCTTTGAATTAATCAAATTTGAGGGATCATTACTAATGTACATTGGTAGATGGCCTTTAGATTCGACTTTCCCAATATTATTTAATTTTCTGAGATAGATTTCTTGACTCGCGATAAAACACCTCTGTTTATTTATATCCATCAAACAGTTTGTATATCAAACCTAATACTTCTACCCCCAGTTGTTTTTTTATAGACGACTCAGCCAACAATTGCCTCAATATTTTCGTCTCGGTCTCATAAGTGCCGATGAGACCATAGGAGTTCTTGAGCTTTTTTCTAAGACACTGGAGTTCCCATGATTCATTGCACATGTGCTGATCGGGCTTCTTTTCAACGTCACCTGTCACTTCCAAAATCAACTTTTGCGAATCGCATTCCCTAGTGCTAGTTTTAAGTTCAGCTCTGGTATTTTGCAGATCTCTTGCGATCTGATCTCTTTTTAGAACCGCATCGTGCAAGCTACTTGCCAGTATTTTTCTGTCCTCTTTCAAGGCTTTACATTTTTTTTCCAGTCTACCCTTCTCGATTTCAAGTTTCTTCAGAGCCTCTTGACAGTCCTTGGTTTTACATTTTTCGGCTTCCAATTCCTTTTTCAAATCCATCATCTGCTGCTCACCCTCTTTATTCTCAAACTCCGACAAGTTTCCATTTTTAAAAGCACTCACAACAGCTAAACATTTCAATTCAACAAGGAGCTTGTTGCGCGTTTTCATTGAATCTTCCAGTTCGATTTTCAATTGGCGTATCAATTCCGTGTCACTTGCTTTATCCTTCCTTGCTGAATCCTTTTCCTTTTTCAAGCATAGCTGTAGAGTCTCCACCAAGCTTCTTTCCTTTTCAAGGTCTTGTTCCAACAGACAAATTCTTTGGTCTTTCTCGTTGGGCAGCAAACAGTTGGAAAAACTGCTCCTTCGCGTGATCTCCTCCAGCCTGCGTATCATTTCGTCAAGATTTTTTAGACCTTTACTCAGCCTTTGAATCACATTCTGACCCTTTACAAGCTCATTGTGAGAATCTGCAAACATCTTGGAATTGTCTGTCGGATCTTTTTGTATTTTCGTTGCAATATATTTAGGCTTACTGTACTCAACCAAATCGAACCTGTTACAACTCAGCAATTCCACCTCCTTTCGTATCAGTTCAATTTTCCGTTGTAATTCTGTTAGTTCGGATTCCCTATGACCAAGAGCATCAAGAGCATAGAGTTCCATCTGCAAAAAGATAAAATTATCCGAATCATTAACAAATACGATAAATTCTAAAGATTTGAGGTGTGACATGATTCATTTATCTGTGCTTTATCGTTTGGATTTCTTGTATTTCTACAATTCTCTCTAGCTGTACCTAAGAATGCTAATTTTTAGTGTTTAATTAACAATCTATTGGTATCTACCTGTGATATTTGGTTCATTTTTTATTTGATAACTTCCCCAAGTAATATATTGCACTCCAATCATGTAGTACTCAATGGATACCTGTAAGAAGAAGCAAATTTACTTTAAAGTGTGTGATATTTAAAGTTTCCCGTAAAATATAAATAATCTTTTAGTAAACCTAAAGACTTACAGGAACTTAAAATCTCATATCATGTTTCTATGAAACCAAACTGAACTGATCCTTGTAAGTTACGAAACAACTAAGCTTTGTTGAACCAATGAAAAGCGAAATTAGTGCGTATGAACTTCAAATAATGCATCAACTACAACTTAATTCTTATAGACATCCAATGGCATCTCTTAGCATTTTCAGAGATATTTTATGTTATTACTTGATATCATCACTTAGCATTTTTATAGCATACTTTAGATGCTGTGTCTATTCGCATTTCGCACCTTATATGAGCTTCGCTTCTTTTTCAGGCCTTTTTTCTTCGGTTGTCTCTTTTGGACTGATTAATTTGTGCTTACATGAGTTAATGGTAAAAGGTCAAGAGTATTGTAATTTTGTAAATATTGTCGATTTTATGAGCCATATAAGATAAGTAGAACATTGATGGTTTTGGAGGTCGATTTCAAGGTAAAAGATAAATTGTAAACTTGCCGTAAGTAGCACAAAAAATGTTAACTTTTATTATCTATCTATAAGATTCGTTGCGGCTAGCTTATAACTAATATAGTGACTTTACTGTGAGTAGCAACAGCAATAATTATTTTGGATCAGCGCCATCTAGCGGTCTTTATTTTTTGGCCAAAAGTGGCTCCTAAAATTCTAAATCAGAGCATTCAGGATTAGAGCCATTTTATCAATTATAAACCAGCCGCTACTCATGAGAAAGCTATAAAATAAAACAATAACGATACATGTGTTTTTGGCGGCAAGTTAACCATCTATTTTATGCTCAAAAAATTATCTTCAAAAGTATAAACACATAGAAGGTCGATTTTTTGGTAAAAAATAGATTGTTAACTTGCCGCCAAAAACACATATATCGTTGTTTTTTTTATTTTATAGCTTTATCAGGAGTTGCGGCTGGTTTATGACTGACTAAATGGCTCTACGCTCTAAAGCTCTGGTTCAAAGGTTTAGGGCCACTTTTTAGTTCAGAAATTCGCAACGCTAGATGGCGCTGATCCAAATAATTATTACTTCTTATATTAGAGCCACTTTATTAATTATAAACCAGCCGTTACTAATTTTATAGATAGATAATAAAAAGTTAACGTAGTCTGTGCTGTTTGCGGCAAGTTTACAATTTATTTTTTACCCAAAAGTTGACCTCCAAAAATACAGATATTCATATGGTTTAATAAAATCGACCATATGGCATTACTTAGTAGTAATTACTTTAATTACTACACATAACTTCACGTACATCTTACACCGTACTCTCTTTACCAGAAGGCAGAATGATAAAACTAGTGCCGTATAGTCTTTTTTATTTACCAGCCGCAATTTTCACCAATCGATCGGGAATAAAAAGTTATTCTTGAAAGTGACATTTGCGGCAAGATTATAATGCATCTTGTATCCGAAAATCGACCTCCAAAAATATAGATATTGTATTCTTATCTGCAATGTTATCAACAATGTATCATCTATTATCTCAGATAAGTATTGTAGATAAGATCGCGTAGGGGGTCTATTTTTTTGAAGGTTGATTTTCGGATACAAGATACATTCTAATCTTGCTGCAAATGGCATTTTCAGGTACCAACTTTTTATTTTCTATCCATTGATATAAGTTGCGGCTAGTCAATAAAAAAGACTATACGGCACTACTATAATTACCACGTAACTCTTTACCACTATGAAATATGACCGAAATTTTCGGATCTCCACGAATCACAAGAGAACAAGAGCTGAGGCCGAAGGGTAGTCAAAATTTTAACCAGCCGCCACTTTCACCAGAATTGATTAGAAACCTTGTGATTCGTGGAAATCCGGATTATTTCGGTCATATTTCATAGTGGTAAAGAGTTATGTGGTAATTGTAGTTGTGCCATACAATCTCTTTTAGTTACCAGCCGCAACTTACATGAATGGATAGAAAATAAACATTTGTCAACTGAAAGTACCATTTGCGGCAAGATTACATTCTCTGGTCTCAGCTCTTGGTCTATTATATGTCTATGCTGCAAACTGCATACACAAGTCATGTCACATATTGGGATTGGGATTAGCCCCATAGCCTGAGGGGTCTGATCGGGGCATTCGATATCTCATTAAAGTAAGCAGTTTTTTCGATAATCCCTTAACTACGCATGCGCATTATCGTTATTTTTGGTTATTTTATAGGGATTATCGAAAAAACTGCTTATTTAAGCGAGATATCGAATGCCCCGATCAGACAAGGGCTCTATCTATCACGACCTTCGATATCTCGCAAAAGTCAGTATTTTTTTTGATAATTTATCTAAAATTATGGTTGTGCGCGTGCGCAGTATAAGAATTATCGAAAAAATACTGACTTTTGCGAGATATCGAAAGTCGTGATAGAGACGATAGAGTCCCAGGGAGGGATTAGGAAACCGACCGAGAGGGAGCTATAGAGTCTGAGCGAGAGAGGCCGTATACGTACGTTGGCTCCAGTGACTGAGCCTCTCTCGCGGCCTCCGGCCTCCGGCTCACCCGGGAAGTCGTTGTAGACTCTGTTGGTTGTTTTTTCTCCACTCGACTTACCCTTCACCTGTTTATTTTTCTCTATTCCCTGAGGACAGTCACCGCAGAATCCAATTGACGCCCGGCCCGACTCCTGGAGCGAGCCCTATCAGCGGACACGCATCCGGGTGAGTCGACTCTTGCTTTCTCTCGCTCTCCTTATACAATTTGTGTGTTAGATGTGTGTGTGTGTGTGCTGACTTGATGCTCCAAAATTCTTTCATTACTTATGCATTGTATTCTGTATATATAGGTATAACATAAATAAACGGTATATTTATATTTCATTGATGATCATGAGACAACAAATAAATTGGTGCTAAATGCGTATAATTACCTGTCAATGTATATTGGTGATTAATACTGCGTGTAAAAGTATAAATATAAGTACAGAAGCTGAATCGCAAATCGTACAAGTTTGCGACCTTCTGGCGTTTTATTCAGTTGTTAGTGAAGAAACAAAAGTTGAGGCTGTGATTATTATATATTTTTTGTGCTGTTAATATACTGTAGGCCATCGACCTGCCAATTATTTTCTGCGCCCTCGCGATATTTTAATGTTTTTGCCAACACACACAAGCAGAGCTCATTGTTATGTTATGCTTAATTAGATTCTTATAAATATAATTATATTACTTATACATATCAAGGCAGGTCTTTGCACCGTAATGATAATTTGAATAAGTATGTACGGTAGTATACGAAAAGGACATAAAGGGGCTAAAATGTGGAACATAGGTTCGATAGAAAAACATTTTTTTTAGATTTATTTATTTATTTTAAAAAAATTTTTTTATTGAACAAGAGGTAGACTCAAGAATAACAAGTCTTGTTTATTTGTTCATTTACATTACTTTTTCAAATATATAAATATTCCAGCCGATGCGCTATTCCTGCGTGGTATGTGTAATAATTATTTTTTGCTGTTTCTGCCATACCCTCAAGTGTAAACATGTTATAAAACAGACCGGCGACTGGCGAGTTTGTTTTCGTTTTTGTGTGCGTACTATTGATTTCTTACCCAAGTGCGCAAAAGCATCTGCTGTAGTGCTGTTGTACTATATATGCACACATCTGTTTTCAGGTGTATATATGGATAACTTCACAAAAATCCTGGTATTCTATGAAGCCTTTGTTTAAAAAACCTCGTGAAAAACGGCAACTTACATTATTTTTGAGTAAAAACTTATTTAAAGGAGTAAACTAATTTTTTCTAAACATGTTTTTGAGATCTAATTGTTTGCGTATTCGTGAATTGAAAAAAAAAAAAAACCGTCCAAAATGCCATTGCCGTATAGCGAAGCATTTGAAAATTTCATTGTCAACGGATTGTGGTGCACTGATTTTAAATTATTAATTTTTTTACTCTATACTACCTATAGACTAAAAGCTGAGCCCAAAGTGTGAAAAAAAAAAAAAATTAATAAATTAAAAAAAATACCTGCCGTAACTTTTACAAAAATTGAGAAACGTCATTAGTTGTGGAGAACCAAAGTATTTTCGTGATCTTTTCTTTTGATCACGAGTTATATTGTAATATAAAAAGAGCAATGTGGTCTAAACGATATTACTGCCACAACCTAGTCACATATAGATAGAAAATACAAAGTTGTCTCAGAAAGTGCCATTTACGGCAGGATTGGGCCTTTCCTACTACCCGAAAATGCCCCCCCCCCCGCTCCAAAATGAGATACATATAGTAATATCGTTATATGTAATGTATAATACATCGTTATTAATAATATAAGTATTAACTACTACTGCGTTCAATTCAAACTTGCCCAAATTTTTGTATGCTTATTTTTTAAAAAGCCCATCTCTTTCAAATACAAGAAACGGGTCCGTAACTTTTAGATATGTGAGTATTAAAAGATTTACTAATAAAAATCTTGACTATATACTGATTTTCTGTTAGAACATAAGTACCTGTAATTCGACAACATTTTTATTGCACACTTCGAATTAAAAGTCTGAAACATAAAACGTAACAAAGTTTTCGCGAAATGGTCCATATATCGGGTTTCTTCTGTTGCTATGGCTCCCGAGATATCTGTATATGACCGGTTAACATCTTGGGGGTTGACAAGCTGACCACAGAGAGACTACTCCAGCTGTTGATGTTCATAACGACGCTGCTCAGCTCTGACGCATGCAATTGATGATAACGTAAGATCTGAAAGCATCAGATACTTTCTGATTACTACAGGTTGAAAATTCTTAAAACGCCACAAATTTCACTTTTAATGGATTGAATGTAGTATTATATGAATGAATTGCAAATTGAAAAGGAAACAATACTTCTTATTTGATATAATAATTAGTTATTGAATAAATAATGTGGTAGAGCTATAAAATCGAATCAACCTATTAAAAAAATTACCTACTTAATCGACAGTATAGATTAGATGTTATACCGTAACAACATAATTTACTAAATAACTAAGTAGTTATTTTATCGAAAAAAGAAGAGCTGGCGCAAACTAAGTTATAAATTGGTGATATTGATTGAGAATTGAAAAAGAAAAACAACGTACCAGATGTAAAATGTACGATGCATGATTTGATTGTTCGTCTTTTTTTCTCAAACTACAATTCATTGCACGTAAATTAATATTGAATTGTTGTCTGATATGACAAGAATGGACATCAAACTTTTTCTATACGTAAAAACGGACAGAATAAATTAATTATTTTAACTGAAACAAAATAGCCAAAAATTGGCAAGGTAACTGATACATCAGAATCCAAACTAAAGTATTTTTTAAAATAAATACCTACTTTTGTAGTGCAGTTTATTGATAAAATAGATTTACAGTACATTTTTAACTCTTTAAAAAATAAATGAAGTTCAATTTCAGTCGATTAAAAACAAAAGACGAATAAATATACAATGCATTCTTTATTATATGCCTTATTTTGTGTATATCTCTTTTAAATCTTAAACAATCTTGACAAATTAAGGCTTAAATTATTTTTTAACTTGTGAAGAATCTGCATCAACTATTTTTTTCCAATGATAGAGCTCATTATTTATTAAGCAATGTAACAAAGCTAATTAAAATTAAGTTGATCTCACTAACTAGGTAAATTTAATTTTGTAGCTCTTGAGCATTATTTATTTTATAATTAGATATTTTATTGAAAAACGAAGAGTTGACGTGCATTTTGGATAAAATCGACGAGGCAGATTAAGGCAGTTTGGAAGAAAAGTTCAAAATGGAGAAACGTTTTAAATAAATGTATGTTATATTATATTAGAGCACATTAGGAGTGCACATTAATTTTTCCAGATTTTTCACCAGAGAAATTTTCGAAAAAAAGTTGTAAAATATTGATAGTTTAACAAGGTCTCTTATGAGAGAGCAAGGTTAGGTTTGCCTTTTTATTGAAATTAAGGTATATTCTAAATGTGTTGGAATGAAAAAAAATGTTTTCATAGATAAGTTGGTACAAAAGAAAGATGCTCGACAAAAAAAAATTCAAGCCTTGCTAGGCATTTTTCAAAAATATAAGCAGTTACAGTCGTACAGTTTCAAGTTTTTATAGAGTGCAATAGGAGGTGCGTGGTAAAGGGGGCCCAGAAGCGCGAGAAGGGGGGACTACCCGTTCATCGCCTCTCTGAATGATACTCCCAAACCTCCTTAAGAATTCAAGGCAAAAAACTAAAAATTCGATATCACTGATAATTTTTTATCTAATTTTTGTTTTCTTTTTTCATGTTACTATAAATCTTGTCCCAAAATCAAGATCCTATTTATTCTTTGGAAAGTTAAAGACGAGCAGTAACTCTTTTTCTGTCACGATAATATTCTAAATTAATTGATGATTATAGACGAATAATAAAGTAGCTGTTGATTGATAGCTTAGGAAACTAATTTAATCACAGTTAAATCTTATAGCTATTCCATATCTATCCGTAACAGTAAGTTTTTTTCGATATTACTTTTCGAAAAAAAGAATTGTTGCACACTCTTGAAACTACAAACAATAAATAGAACTTGATTTCGGCGAGATTGATTGCAAATAAAAGAAGAAAACCTGGAATCACATCGCACCTCATTACTCTGATTTGTGATTTTTTACCTTCAGTTCTCAATCAATCTTCCTGAGCTTAGGCTCTATTTATTTTTAATAATGTGATAAAAGGAGTTTCTACCTTACTGACAGTCTTATCTCAAAACATTCTTATTTATTATTAACGTTACTGCCAATTTCACGTTAAATAATAAATGGCCCAAGGCTATCGTAATTTATTGAGATTGTAAGCAGAAAAGTAGCAACGCGTGATTTCCGTAGCTACATTATAGATTATTTGAACCTCAGTGCCCCTTAATTTATGATCATGCGTAATAATTTAAAATTTGTCTCTTAATTTACAATTAATTGCAATAAATTTTGGCTTGAATTCGTTAAACCACTTAGCGCTTCTTCTCATGACTTTGTTTAATAGTAGCCATAATTTTATTAAATCATAAACAAGTGCTAAAGTAAGGTTATGTTGGTAAAGTAGAAACTTCAGATCGTACAATAAATCTCTTTGTATTAGGACCACAATTATCTTTCTTGATTTTTTTTCAGCTTGTTTTTTATTTTGTAAACTTAGAAGGTACAAATTCAGATTTACACTGGTGCTCTATGATTGCACCATCAACTATTATTATTCTAATTTTCAAGTATATTTTTTCTTCGTAAAAATACTTATTTCTTAAAAGTTCGATACAATCAAAACATACATAACTATGAAACAGCATATCATAACTTTGTGCCTATAGTTCATAATTTATGCCTCTATCCCAAAATTTTTTTCAAAACACTCTACTTTGGTACAATACATTTATGTAAAGGCATGTAAAATTATTGATTTAAACATCGCTTTATTGGATATAAATAATTTTTACGTTATTTAGTATGTAAGTATAATAAATTATGATATAAATTACTCGCTTTTCATGTTATAATTTTGAAAATTCAAAACATTGGTTATATTTGATTTTGTTTCACTTTAATTCTTGTCGAATTGATTTTATCGAATAGTAACAATTTATGTTAGTAAGCCAAAAACATGATATTATACAGAGAGTCAGCTGTAAATTTTCTTGGTTATAATTAATCTGCCCAATAATTTAAATAAACATAGACTTTCATCATCTTCGACTCTAATGGTAATAATTTCCTTTGTACTGGTGATCCCAAAAAAGCTGAAAAAGTTTCAAAAGTATTGAAAAATGAATCACTTTCTCGGTTATCGCTATACCAGATAAAAGTATGTGCGTTGAAATAGACTTATCTCTATTTTCATGGTCGAGTCCCTTGCCGAGTCAGAACCGTCGCAAAACAAAACTTGTCTCGTTAAAATAGTAAAAAAAATCTTGTTAAAGTTGAGTGGCCACATTGTTGCAGAACCCAGTATAAAAATAGACAGGTGGTCCGAAGGACGACCACCTATATCGAGTTACAATTGTGTCGCAGTTCACTGACGCTCACCATGAATAAAAAAAGGCACGTATCTTTCGGACTTTGATCGTCATTTGTACCGCGATCCAAGAGTAATCGTAATTTTCGAACAGTCATTTAGCTTCTAAATTAATTGACTGGTTTTATACCAAAAGATTTGATTTTAAATACTCTTTTGTTTAATCATTTCTTTCATGTTTTGTATGGCATTGATTAGACGTTAACACAGGCTAAACTATATGAAGGGAATAGGTTTAGAGATCTGTCACGGCGCAGGGCACTGCATGTCATAAACACCTCAACACCCCTGGTTAATAGTACTTATTACGAGAACGATACTTGAGATGATTTTTTCCTATGCATTACTTTAAGGTGGTTTAGGCGAGTACCGTGCCTAGAGTAGGGTGCCATAAGGGCCCCTAAAAAATCAACACTTTTCGACGGTAAATTTTTCAATAAATATAGTTATTTCGATAAAACTAAAGTATAAGATCAAGTAATTGCCAGAAAAGTACCGTGAAATTATAACTGTAAAAATTGGGAAATGTTGCGAGGCAAGCCAGATAAATATTTCATACTTTTCTTCTGATTTTCTCTTAAGTTAAGTCTTTGACCCTGTATTTTCAAGAATCGAATAGATTCTTTGTAAAAAAATACACGGGAACTATTTTAAATTTTTGAGGTTAATCAAGTACTTCNCATCGAAAAAAGTAGCAACTAGAAACTTGTGACAGACAATTGTGAATAATAAATCTTATTACTTGTCTCAAATCTAGGAATTAAAAACTGTAATTATTTTTTTATATTTCCGAATAATTTTTAAAAATGAATGAAAACCCGTTGGGGGTATAAGTAACCAATAAAGACAACCCTCGTGAGTTGGACGTGGGATAGTTTAATATAGTCCGGGTCCAGCCGTATGTGCGCGTGGCCGATCGAGATCCACGGATCCACTCTAATTCTGATGCATTTTGACCCCCTAAACATGATAATCAAGGGTGGATCACTTGGATCGTTGCTGTTCAATTGTTTCTTAACAAATTTTAGTAACAAATTAAAAAATCCGTTTTTTTTGCTAGAAAAAAATTTGGTTACATTCTTTCAAAGATTTCGAACAAAAAACCAAGTGGGATGAATATACCTAAAACCTGTAGATTTCAAGTAAAAAATTTACAGTATGTCTGCTCTATTCTGGTCTATTCACTGCTCAAGTGTATTGGCGCCATCTGATGGTGAAACGGTGTGTAATGTAATTTTAGAACTTTAGAGAATCTGCTACACTATAAATAGCAAATATCACGAGTTAACAGATTTATTACGATAGCAAACGTGAAAGCAACAATAATTTTAACAATTCTGAATATCCGAGTTATCTGTTATTTACAATGTTAAAGCAAAAAGTTACACCGACATCCAAATTATTGAAACAAAAACGCCATTAAAGCCAGTAACATAACCTCAAATTGTAGTATCGAAGCATAACAAACTTATCTTGACCGTAAAGTTACGTATGACGTGAATGACAGTGAGTAACATCTCCACTTAAAAAACTCAATAACGCGTAATCAACAATGCTATGAGTCCTTAAGAGTCCAGAATTTTTGCACATTTCTCTCACCATAGGCTTTTGGACTGCTTTTTTTTACTCTCTCCGAGGACTTGAAAATTAATATATAAATGGAGATACGGAAATGATCCCGGGAATGGGGCTTTTGAAATAATCCAGCGCAAGGTCCCTCAAGGTCTAGCTACGGTCCTTACTTTTTCATCATTGCATTATTTCTTTGATTCTCCCCTTCTTAATAGATTTTTATCTTATTTCACATCAATGCATTAGACACAACTGCTTGAACAGAAGTTACGTACAATTTTAAGGCCTTTCAAGCAAAACATTTTAAAAGTTATTCTGCTGCTAAAAATGTACATTACTAAAATAATTCTATTACATCAGAAATTTCTTATCACACAACCTAAGCGATCACGTATGTACTATTTTACTCGCATGATTTGCTTTAAAGTTAGAACAATTAATTAGTAAACAGTATTATATCGTTTGAGTGTGAAATAAGTTCAAATGCATCAAAAGTTATATTTTAAACGACGATAAATATATAAGGTACAATTTTAGTCCCAACCAGAATCAATAAATATTTGAGTAATTTCAATTAAATATTGGATATTGTATGGCTTGAGCTTTTATAAATTTTTCTTACAAAAATTTATCTTTGGGCCTTTTAGAACACTTTATAAAAAACTTTTGGTAGACTTAGTAACGGGAACACAATTAGGTCAATTGGTAATCAAACCACTTGTGAGACCAAAACTACACTGGTGTCTAAGTCTGTATAATTATGTCTACCTCTACTGATTTATTTTTAAAAAACTTCTCAACTAAGAAATTTTTGCCATGATTGGATGTTTTAGTGTCCTTATTATTCTCCAGTTATTTATTAAAGTTATAACTGTTTAGGAAAGTACTTGCTTTGTAAATAAATTTTTTCACCAACGTAATTTGTTGTATTAAAAACAAAACTATACAACATAATTTCAAGTTCCTACATTGTTTACAGCTATGTGGAAGTATATGTTGTGATTTTGAAAAAAATTTTCAATAACAATCATTCACAAATAATCATTGTGTTTTTAAAGAATCTTTTCGAGATTTCCAGCATACTTATTTTTCTTCTAAGCCGTTGACTTGTTATGTGATAAGTTTTCGAAAAAGCACAGTTTCTCTAACTAATATTTATGTTGTTTAATTTGTATGCTTAACTTTCTTATTTTTGATTATATGCGTTGGAAATCCCTAAAAGTAGGTATTGTTTCTATACGGTACGAAAATCGAGACAAAAACACTCAACAACGAAACCGAATTGTTTCCTTTCACATGGTATCCGCGAACAGTCGCAAACTTGTACATCAAACGCAGTTAAACGTTCGTTATACCAAATTAGCATTAACGTATAGAAAAAACACAGCAAAAGGGAAGAGGGAGAGACATACCTAAAGAAATGTAGATAATACGAGTGCTTGCATTGCTTGTTACGGCCCTGAACTTTGGTCATCACATCAGGACAGAAGACTATAAAATCGCATACTCGGACTTCCTCGGGCGTTTTCGGCTAGTATCGCTCCTCTGTCACCCCCTCCCTAGTTCTCCATCTTCTTGTTTATTCGAATGATAATTTCACACAAATGATTGCCGTACGAACAGCTGAGCGAATGGGCTCGTTCTGTTTGTTCCAACGTACGTATGTGTGCGTGAGTCGAGCTAAAGCCCCCCTCTGTTACCCGTCCCGAACCCCTGGTCTTCACCACAAAAACCAAGTTGGCGTCGCGGACTGGCCAGATGTAGTCAAGAACTCGAGACAAGCTCAGTAACATATTTACGAGTGTATTTTAAAAACGTAACGTAAAAAATCGGAGTGCTGAAAAAAACCAACGGAAAATTGACTGACAACTAACCCAGAATCAATTATAATCAACGATAAACTTGTAAACCGTTACGAGTAGATCGTATAAAGTTTTTAAAAATTTAAATTTCCAATCGAACAAAGTACCCAACACTTATCGGAGCATTCGGTTACAACAGTGTACGTGTACGCGCCAATCAGACTTAGATATTTTTTGTGTACTCTCGAGTCCACTCGATCCAAGTACAGCATCATCACCATGATGCTTCGCGGCCTTGTGTGAGATGCTAAAATAGTCGGTTGCAAAGTTATTATGAAGAACTCGGTAAGGCTACTGGTGTTACCGCTACTCGGTGAAGGGAGGACGGTGCTTTCGGAGTCGACTTCTCGAAAACTTGTACTCACAAATCCAAGGATACAATAACCATAGAGGGAGTAAAAAAAAAGTACGAAGCATCTCTTACTTATACCTTTATATACATGTAGGTATTTTTATTTGTTCATTTGTATACACTCGAATTATTTATAAATGTAGGGACGCTAAATTACGATAAACTTCATTTCGAGGGCGAAAATATAAACATAGCTTAGCGATAATATTAAGGCAAACTTGTGATGAATACCAAAAATTTTCTTATAAGAACGCCGAACTCCGTAAATGTAATATCTTCTTTTTCCACTACCTGCCCGAGTGCTTCTCTCTGCGCTCGTCGAAAGAGAGAAAGTTGCCCTGCAAGCAGAGAAAGAAAAGGCGAGAAAAGGTGCAACACCGTCGACTGCATATTTTTTCGTATTTTTTACAATACACTGCAGCATCATTTCTTTAATGTTATTATTATTATTATCATTGTTGCCACTGAAATTTTTTTGTAACATCATCCCACGGCTTCTTTGACACTCGTTGTACGGTCTTGCATCAGACGCTCGCTTTGCACGTCGATTCGAGTCCAGCAGCACGTACGCGCTCGCTCTCTTTGTTCTCTCGGTGTGCAGGAGGAGGCCGCATCAAAAGTGGAAAGCCTACCTTATCATATATATGTATTAGAAACAAATCTCTTGTTGCTTTACAAAGGTTTTTTCCAACTTTTTACGTTATTTAACTTATTTGCAAAAACGTTTTATCCATGTGAAATTTTTTTTTTTTTCAATCAGTAAGTGTATAGTGAGGAATTTTATGTATTCATAAATTTATGTAATATGGAGATTTTTTTGTTTACATCGAATTTTTCAAGGGCGTATACAGGCGTGTAGTGAGTGCTGAATTCTCCCTTTTCCTTTCAAAGTATACTTTTTTACTCAAAAAATTTTTTAGGTAGTCAAGTTTTTCGTCAAATTTTTATATTGCTAGATTTATGGAAAAATTAACAACTAAAAATAAATTTATTTATCAAATTACTGTAAAATATTTTCCAAAATTCATTGTACGAAATTTTTTCGGAGCTGATGAAATTTGATGAATTTTTTTATGATGCAATTTTCCAAGTGTAAAGCATGTTAGTTCAATATGTAAAAATTAATGAGATGTTTGAATTTTAAAAAATTAAATAATTTAAAATACCCTGTTTAAAAAAAAAAAAAAAACAGAAATGACTCAAACGTTAAAAAGAATTGTAATTAGTATTAGCGTAGATAAGAGTCTTGTCAATATCGAAAATAATTACATTGTCTGCTTTCATTGGAGAAACATTGAATGACTGTATACGTATTAATAGAAATGTTTTCAGAGTTTCCAATTTATTTCTCGTACGTAAGCTTGTTTACGAGCCTGTTTAGTAACCAAACTATCTTATCAAAAAAGAACATAACGACGCATTACAAAATATACGTATAGTTATGTTTTTATTTTTTTTTCAGCTCCACAAAAAGCTGTTTAACAATAGTTGTATTTGTCTATTTCTATACACATCCCTATAGCCTTATACGCTCGCGGTAGTTATAGGGCTTTATCGAACTTTACACGTATATTTTTCTTTTTACATCCATTATTTGTTCACTGTGTATAGATAATCTGAGCGCGGCATAGATAAAGTATAGATAACGTCTCGAATCGTTCTTTTGTAGCCGAGACCTGTAAGTTTTGCGATAATGTAACATTAGCTTTTACATGTAAAATAGATAAAAAATGCAGTTATAAATATAATCGAACAAAAGACTGGTGTATAAGTTAATAGTTGGTATTAGATACCGACGTGTGTGAATAAGTAACAAAAGCTTTTAAAAACATGACTATTTTCTTTCGAACTTTTTCTACATTTTTTAAGTCGCAAGTTTATTAAATAATGTTATATTTCATGTACGATAGGTATACGTACTGTTATATCTATAATTCTTTGAAGTTTTGTAAAGTTTCTTTCGATTATTGCACAAATATGCATACTTCTTCCTTGTACCATATCCTGTCCTAGCACTGTGTTTCATTACATTTTGTGGTTGCTCAAGGATCATAATCATATAGTCATAAAAATATCTGAGCAAGTAGTATTGTCCTGCACTTATAGGTAATACCAAGGTTTCTTGTCAAAACCAGTTTTATGAGTATTTTTAACACAATGTAGATACACAACACTTTACTTTTGCCTGATGTCATTGTGTCGAAAATTTTTGACTCGCCAGAGACCAGATCAATATATTCAATGTTCGCATTGAAAGTATACGTACGTATACGTGTGTGCATGTACTCGTGACACGGGTCTGAACTTGTCTGGCCTCGTGGGTGACTTTCGAAAAAAAAAATTTTAGGTCTTAGTCACCACATCGATATCTTTAATTTATTATAATTGGATGATGATGATACCCAAAGGCAACTATATATACTGATATACTGAATTTTAATAATAAATTTATTCTCTGAAAAAAATTTCGCAGAAAAATTTGGAAATTTGTAAATTTTGAACCATTCAGCATGATATATTTTCTTAGTGCTTTAGCTCATTTTTTATTTACTTCGAATAAAAATGATCTTGGACGTATTTCTCACTTTTTTTCCATGCTTACTATATCATAGTATTGTTAGACCTATATGTTTATCAAAAAGGTAATGTTAAGTTTTCTTCCCAAGTAGATGCACAATTGTACTTAAATGGCGTTACTTTGATTATCAATACTGTTGTACAAATTATGATACGTAATTAATTAACAATGATACTTTACCAATGTTTCCGTGCTGGCTACCTCAGAGCATAATTATAACAAGTATTTTTTAATGAACTTTTATTCTTTAAAAAACTGTTTCAACCTTTTTGTTGCATTTCAATGGAGATATTAAAAAAAAAACCTGCAGCTAACTTTTTTGTTTCATGAAATATTAATAATATTGAAAAATGTCAGAGCTACGTATGTTTAAAAAATGGAAAAATATTTTTTATGTGCATTCAGATATTCAGATTACATTTGTCAAAAAAAAAAGACAAATATAAGTGTATATTTCTAGAAAAAGTCAAAACTAAGAGTCGGAATAGTTCATCCACTAATTTAATGTTCAGTATACAGTAAGAAGGTAACTCTACCTATAGATGAAGTCTCGAAAGTTTTAGCAATTTCGGGAAAGTTCGGTATTAGAAATACATAGATCTACCTAATACTAGTAGTCGAGGTGCGTGTGCTTGTGTGCGCGTGTACACTATATATTATACAGCCCCATATATATTTTGTATAGCAAGCTCGTCATAAAGGGGGAAATAACTTCGCATCCGTTGGCGAAAATATTGATACTCGGTTTCTTTGCATTAACTTATGCAAAATGATCCCCTGGAATCGAATTAGCATGTTTCCAGGTCCAAAATTGTTTAAACGATTTTTTTAGATAAATTTTGCAAATTGTTTATTTTTACTCGAAAAAAATTTTTTTACTGTCTTTGGACTATAAACTACTATAGTGTCTTGCAACTGTTCTCTAAAGTTAATATTTACCGAGATATTAATTATTGAAGTTCGAAAAAATGCGAAAATGGCTATTTTCATCCATGAAAAACGATATAAAAAACCAATAATTTTCATGTTGCTAAAGTTCTTAAATACTCTATAATCATCCTTATATCATTTTAATTGTAACCCCTTGTTTTTCAACTCTGTTTGGGGCTCTCTGACGCTATGAAAAAATAAATAGATACATGTAGATATAATATAATTTCGGGGGTTGGCCCGTCCCCTAATTCTATCTTAAAAAAAAAAAAAAAAAAAACCCATGTAACAGTAGTTTGTTGTGTGACTGATGGAGACTAGTCATATTGTTTTAGAACAGGCAAATTAATAAATAACATTAGGAGTAATTTAAAAAATACATAAATTAAATCAGTAGGTTTAATGAAGATGAAAAAATTCCTTCTAAATACGCTAACTTTCTTTATTAAAGTATTACGTATTGAAAAAAAGATTCGTTGACATGTAACCTTGTTTATTTTTTCTCATTTTGCTCCTTACTAAAAATAATTAATTTAAAAAAATTGTACTTCATTTGATATAATTTAATGGTTGCTTTTATGTAAATTTTCAACTAAAACCCCCAATTTTAACGATTTTTTCCAAGAACATGCGTTAAAATACAAAAAAAAAAAAATTCAATTACCGTTCATATGTTATAGGGATCCTGAGATCATAAAATCTCACAATTCCTTGTATAACACGTGAAGTGATCTGTGGTTGAATTTTTATCAAAAGTCTAGTATTATTTTCCGAAATGCAACACTTTCTTAAATATCTTGCAGACCATTTTACCAGCCTCATGCAATCGAATAATTTTTCTAAGTATTTATTGGCTTGGTATTTGAAAGTCTTAAATAGCTGTACAAAAACTTTGATTTTTCGGTGATCAGTTTTTGAGGTCATAAGTACTTTTTTCCGCAAAAATCATCGAGGAAACATCCTTAGATGATTTGATAGCTAACACTTGTTTCTCGCATTATTTTTAGGAGTAAAAAAATAAAAAAATAAAAAATTCAACCATAGCTCCCGTTCACCTTTCTTTACTCGTGTGAGCAGAACATTTATTTACGTTAGTTTCAGCTCAGTCATGACCTTGTAACATCTTTCGTACGTATACTTTATATTTTGATGTTCAATGGCTCGATACAAATAAGTGGGCGTTTACTCTACGTGTGTGTATACTATATAAATATATACACGTTCTTTCTGGCATACATGCATACATAACTAAATTCACACGTACATAGTAGTACGGTTTTTTTTATCTTTGCGCGTAGGGACAGCGAAGCGGTATTTTCTTGGGTTGCAAAGTTAAAAAATAAGTATCGAGTTAATGAACACCGTGCCCTGTTTTAAATTTTTAAATATATTATAATCGTCATATTCTTTTCATCTTCAAAACGCTGCAGATATACTTTAGATAAAAAATTACTTGTAAACAATTGTAAAAATGTTCAAGTGCGTACAGTTTATTTATGACGTACTTTACAAAAAAAGAAAAAAAACCGCTACTTTATGTTTCGATTATTTGATAAAAAGAAAAAAAAGTTTACATGTCTGCATTCGGGTAAAATAAAACCTCGTTATATTTTTAAACGAAATTTTAATCAATGCAAATTGAAAATTTATTTGTTTGATAATCATCTTTAATTCCTCTCTTTTTTGTATCGTCATTTTTATCGCACCAATACACTAAGGCTCATCAAATATTAATATTTATTTATTATTTATTTACTTGGGTGTCAAAAAATGTTCATCTTTGTCTTTGTATCACAAGTTTATTACTCTACCACCCCCCCCCCGTGCTTCATAATGATATATACATAGGTATTTCAAAGATGTTGCTTTTCAAACTATATGTATGTAATTTATAAAAACACCGAAAATTTCTGCCGATTTTTGTGACTAAAAACTACTGCTGGATCCCTTACAAGTTAATTTTCACTCAAATGGTGTAACCCTCTGCAGGGGTTGACAAAACCCAAAGTACGCGGCTATAAGCTATTTTATGATAATTTTTAATTATGAGAATGCCTCATCTCATTTATTTGAATAACAGACAAAGCTTATCCACTTGTTAAAAAAAAATAAGATAAATTTTTGTATTAATTACGCTTCAATTCAAATAAAAACACTAAACTTGTTTTCCAACGAATACATTGCAACAATACTTTTCCGATCGTAGGGAATGCCATTGTAGATTTAGTATGGGTTCCTTTTATTATTTTGTAAAACATATCGCTATACAGGCAATGTTTCTTATCGAGAAGACAATGTCCCATGAAAGCTATGTACATTAGCAGCATATAATAATTCATTTCCACGTAACAGCTTTTTTGAAGCGATTACCCTTCTTTTAGTCCAGTCTTATAATGAGTTTGAACGGAAGCATGATAATAATCATATCAGAAACTACGAAGCGTCTGCTCGTATAAAAACTATGGTGTCGTGTATATTTTTATTTTAAACGTTGGGGACACACACATGTGACGGCCATTGGGTATTTAGGACGTGTTTTGTTTACGACGGCGTCTCTTCAATAACTATAGTCATTGTTTTTCCTCGCGTTCGGTCATCGCACTGCTGCTACGGTATCAGTATAAATACAGATAAGCACAATAATAAGGTATATTATATTATGTATAGGTAACTCGTGTACCTATACGTTTTATATACCCGCAAGGGGCGATAACGTTTATTGATCAGCAAATGTGGTGAAGCAACAATTACTGCATCGGCTATAATACACGTGTTTACCAGTGAAATCGGTTTTATATTTTACTTTGACCGTTTTGTGTTTAGTTTCGTGGAACGTGTGGTACAAATGTCCAAAGTTAATCTAGTATTGTACTTATAGCTTTATCGAAAAAAAAAATGTATGAAAATAGATAAGAATATTATGTTTTCGTTTTCCTAATCTCAATGAATCCTAATTAAATGTCATTTGAATCAACTATTGATGTATAAATAAATGATTTTTAATTAAATCAATTTTCGTTCATCGGTTTAATTTATTTGTTTACTAAAATTAACGTTGGTTTATGATTGAATTTTGTTCTTTATCGCAACTTTGAATGAAAAGTTAAAGTTAATACCGTGAATTTTGAGTGTTATTATTTTGGTCATGATAATTATAAGAGTATTATTACAGTCAAACATGGGTGAACTTATTTTTATAGATTTTTAAACACTTTTTAAATTTTTCCAGCAAATAAATACCATAAATCATCATTTAAGTTTTTGTTAAGTATTTAAATATTCAAATATATTTGTCTAAATTTCTTTGTTTTCAAATCGTAACGAATTATTTCTTCTAGAACTGTGTTGCAAACAGTTGTTAAAAAAAATTTCGCATCAGTAATACGTAATAATTTTCAACCAAAAATCATTAAATTGAAAAAAAAAAAAAAAAAAAAATGGTAGTTTTCCTACGAGTTTGAAAAGTCTCTGTTTGCGAACCGAGAGGTTTGCGGCCCGAGCCGAAGGCGAGGGACGTAACGAGGTTCGTAAAGGAGACTTTTCGAACGAGTTCCGGAAAACTGCTTTTTCGCCCGAGGAAGTACCAGCCTCCTAAAACCACCCGAGGGCGGAAAAAATAGTTTTTAGTTAATATTTGTGCCCATGTTTGATTACAACTGCAAATAAATGAAAGCAACCTCGAACCCACGATTGATGTTAATCATCAATTCAAACAGTTGTCTGGCAAAATAACCATTTGACTATTTATTGAAATGGGATGAAATTATATTTTCCCAATCAAACCCCGATAAAACGTAGATTTAATTACATTACTAAGTCACATTTATTTGATCACTTTGATCCTCGTAACTAACTTGGTTGGCTTTTCCTTGCAGACACCAGGCAAGCCATAGTCGAGGACCATTTCTTATGTTGGGACGACAATCCTGAAGGACCGGTTCGTGTCGTTCGCGTGCAGGCTGCACCCACCGATCGCCGTTTGGGATTGAGGAGCAGAGAGACGCAGTTCGCCACCAGCCTGATCCTCACTCAGAGTGTCAGCAAACAAAAACCCACCGCAGGAATGGAGTCCTCGAACACGCCTGTCCCGGATGCGGTCCAGCCGCTTATGGAGCAGCTCCAGGAGGCTCTGGTGCTCGAGGCCAAGTACCAACCGAATCTACAGCTACCTTCCAAACCCAACACCAAGGGGCTCCACTCGATCAACGACGTAAGTGCCCTGGGAATTTACCATGTTGTTGTAGTACCGTTTATGCGTCAATTTGCCGCACAAACTATAGTACTCGTACTTTGTATTTTTCCACAAAGCAAAGTTAGGCAAAATCCCGTGTCGGAACAAATAACTGCGCTTGAGGACAGAAAAATCTAGTCAAACACTCAGGTGCATATGCATATTGGTAGTGCGAACAGCTAATTAAATTAAATTGTTTTTATGGAGCATTGGAACTTGCTGAGCCAAGATGTGCCGTTTACTCGATAACTCACAGCGCGAAGAACGGAGAAATTAGTATAAAAGTCCCAATGAGAATCGAATGAATTCGGTATAGCTTGGACCTTGTTCAAATTTTGAAATTCCTAATGGTCGGTTATCATTTGCAGGACGACGAGAACGAGGAGGTGAGCATCGAGCACCGGGACGCCTCGGCTTACGTACTTAGGTGCCTGAAGGTATGGTTCGAGCTGCCCTCGGACGTCTTGTTGAACGCCATAAACCTGATGGACCGTTTCCTCACGAAAATGAAAGCGCGCAAGAAGCACATGGCCTGCATAAGCGTCTCGGCCTTTCACATAGCCGCCGTCGAAATGGCCCACAAGCAGCTCGACGTCGACTTCCTCGTCGCCATATCCCAGTGCAAGTGCACCAGCGGGGATCTCAAGCGCATGTCCGAGGTCATACGGAACAAACTCGAGTGGAACCCGGGCAGCCAGCCGGTCACCGCCCTCACCTTCCTCCGCGTTTACTACCTCATGTTGCACGCCGTCGCCAAGCAACTAGGCCTCGGCGACCTCTACGCCGAACTCGTCCAGGTCTGCTGTCATCGCCTTGCTTCCCTTTTTTATTTGTCAGGCCAAGCGTCAACGAGGAATTAATTGTCTTTTTTTTTTTCTCTCTCCTACAGGAGTCAGAGTTGCTCGTGTACATGGAAAACGTCGCCTGTGACGGCAACTGCGCGAGCATGAGGCAGTCCGAGGTGGCTCTGGTGCTGATGTTCATGTTCATCAACGACGTGGTGAACAACTCGCTCGAGGGAAAATCCAAGAGACGGGCCGAGGCGAGGAGCGACGATGTAAATAACGTTGTCGAGCTTCTGCGGGAGAGAGCGCCCGAGTTGCTCAAGCTCAACGCCTTCGCGGACGATTTCAAGAAATTGTGCAAGGTGGGTGTTTTTTTTTTTTTTTTCGTTGTTTGTCGTCGCATCGGATCTTGATTTTTAATTTTCATCGTCAGATCTCCGATGCAAACTTTGTTGCGACGCACGAATCTGTGAGTGCAATCCTGAGAAAGTACAACGGCCAACAGCACACGCCGTACAAGCAAAGGCTCATTTGGAAATTGTCGTCCCGAACGGCGCGTTTGCTGCGGCCGACCGACAAACTCACCTCCGTTTTGCCCTCGATCGCTGAGAATCCGTCACCCAAAAAGATAAACAAGTACGTTGTGGGTCGTCACGATTTTTGACTAGTCTTGCGTATAACAAGGAGGTTACGAAAATGGTAATTTTTACAGGAGGAACCGGAAATTTGCGCGTCTACAGAGTTTCCAGGGTTTCCAAGGCCTGCAAAACATTCCAGGCCTTGAGAATTTCCAAAGCCGACAGATGCACAAGCGGCGCTAGGTGTAGAGGAGCATTTTCGTCGAAGAAAGGTGATTACTAAATTTAAAGACTGGTTGAAACACTTTACTTTTATGGAAACGTAAGAACTGTGTTTTTCATTTTTTTTTTTTTTTTTTAGGACACAGTAGTCCAGTGGCATTCAAGTTTTTTGTATCTGTAAAACTCATCAGCCGTTCAATTACAAAGTTCATCCTATTTTTTTACAATAAGCAGTACTTGATACGGCAAAAGTACAGTTTTGTTTGGTAATCGTCCTTGCTGGACAGGTAGTTGTAATTTGAGCTGTGAATGCGATAAAGTATCATTAATTTGACAAACTTTTGAGAGGAAATGAATCGTAAAAAAAAGAATGAGATAATAAATTAGAAACAATGGAGATGAATGTGATAAGATGTTACAGTGGTTTAAAGAAATAGTACTCTCGTCCACTGTTGAAGTATTTAGGTATATTTTATCTTAAATATATATGTATGAAAATATGTCTACCAAATACACAGAAAAAAATTAAAAAAAAGTATAAACGATATGAAAAAATCAAGAAAAAATAATATAATTTTCGCGTGTATTAGTTGAACAAAAACGACAAAAAAAATCAAATATAATTATAGTGACATGCGGATTCTAAAAAATAAAAAAAAAAGATTATGTTATAATTGAGTATTAATACAATAATATTTCAGAAGTTGTTGTTATGAACAAAAAATATATATATATTTTTTTTTAATAGTTCACTTTTCTAAGGAGCTTTACGTGATTGTATATGAATTCAACTCATGAAACGAGCTTCAAGTTTTTAAAAGCTAATTTTTAACTTCTGAAATATACCTATATAAATACTAAGCTATTGCCCACATAAAAATGGGCAGATTAAACTATGAATGCATGAGAAGATGATTAGGTACTTTATATCTATCATAAACTCGTATTTTTATGAAATCTTTGTTTTTCTCCTGCAATCATATGTTTAAGTTATAAAATGAATTGATAATAATGTTTTTAAGTCGATATCGTCTCAACCGTATGAATTGAGAAGAAAAATTAAATATTAGTCAAAGAATGAAATTGTTAAATATTGATTTTTTTTTTTTGCTGTATATACAGAACGAGGAATATTTCAATTTACTTTTGTATATTTATCATATAATTTATTGGACGCAAAATTAGTGCTGCAAACAAAAACAGTGAACAAACGTCCCGTAAAAATCATAATAAACAATGTTATTAATGTATTTTATATTAAAGCCAGTTTTTGCTAGTCGCAATACCACTTACAAAAAGCATTTCTCGTTTTTCTGAACACATACTATTCTGCGCTTTCTTCTTCGACGTTGTCATCCTTCAGGTTGAGAATTAAAATAGGTCTACTGTAAGATAAGATACCCTTTGAAAATTCATCAATGTTCGTACAAAAGTCTTATGGTTAAATATAATGAAATACATGTGCAGTCTTGAGATGGTTACACTTGAGACAATCTTCCAACTTGTACATAACAGCTGACTAAGGATTAATATTTTGTTTTTATGGTAATTTTTACGATCATCGGTATTTTACACATTCGCATCATCAATTGTTTTTTTTATTTTTTATTCTTATGCTCAAATTCATAATTTAAAATTTTTAATAATACATCGAAGTATTTTAAGAGAACAAATTTAATTCCTGTATGTTTATTCTAAAGGTTATCATTTTTGGCTGTAAAATATATTGATTATGTGTATCCGTATGTACAAACTACGTTTAAATAACTTTTTGTAACGGAGCAGCTGTTATGTCAAGGAACTTGAGTATTTAAAGTTTTCTCTCAAGTATTGCACAACCATTCACCACCACCATCAGAGCCCCAAGAAATGTACTTTGTTTTATGTAATAATGTAGACACCTACTTAATAATGTGATGGAAATGAAAAAGAAAAAGAAAAGACAAAAAAAAAACTTATAAAAAAAGAGAAAAGCTGCAGTTATTGACGAAAAGAGAACAAAAGACATTCAAAACAAGGCGTATTAAATAAGGGATTCTCAAAACACGTGCGCGCACGCACGTACCCGCACACACAATTGTATCCATACACACAATTTACAATACGTAGAATCACGCCGAAACGAGTGAAGAAAAATTCATTGAAAATAAAAATCGTGCGCTAAAAAAAAAAGACTGCAATTAACTTTAAAACAATCGAACTAGCGATTAACAATAAAGTGTTAGTTTTATAATTTTCAAGTGTAAGAGATATGAGGGCTCGTCGATTAATTATAAGTCGTTAGTATTTTAGAGACACAAACATGTTGATAATCGGGTGAGCTAACGCGATCGTTAAACAAACTGCGAAAAGTACAAAAATGTGATTTCGAAATTTGTGAGAGGAGCAAAAAAAAAAAAAATAATAATCAACGTGGGAAAAAAGTCATTTTTATGACCACTAAATTATACTTTTTACTGTATTTGCCCTTTAAAAGGGCTCTAGAAGATCTCAGTTGCTAATATTTCTGAGCGCTCGTATTTTTATTTATTGTCACATTTTATTTTCTCGCGATTTTATTCAATTTCGTGTTTGAATATTTTTATCAAATGACAAAGCCGTGATACGTATTTTTTAATAAAGATAATATTTGCGTGATTATAATATGTACAAAAAAAAAATTTTTCAAATCCCTTAATTTTTATTAAGTAGAGAAACTAGCGCTTGGCAAAAATATAAACTGAGCCTTTTCTTATATTAGCAGAAAACAAGCGTCGTTTTAGAAGCTTCCTTCTGTGTGTAAATTTTACGTATGTATTGAACGACAAAAAACATGAAATGTAATATTTTTCCGTTTTCTTATATTTTATTTCAGACAACTAAGTGCGAATTTGTACTAAGAACCAACGATGCAGTTTTGCGACACATTTGTAATAAATTACTACTCCAGATTTTTATATTTTCGCTCTTACCTTTTTTTTCGACTAAACACGAACTGTCGCCAAAACAAGAAAAACATAGCTTAGGTCCCTGAATACAAATAAGTACATCTCTTTAATAAAGAATTTTATATTCCAGTCATGAAATTTGTTGTCATTTATTGCTTATACTACCTTTATAATACTCTATAGTTATAACTGCATGTAGCGTATCCAAAAGTAGTCCGTAAAATTTTTCTCGTGCCTTGATACTCTTACTAAAATATTAAAGTTTGGTAACTTTTGTATACAAAATTATTCATAGTAAAATCATGAATTTTGTTGAAACAAAACTAAATTTTAGTGTGGGTTGTCGTATGTTTGAGTACACATAAACTTTATGTGTTAGAATAGTACATGTTCTTGAAAAAAATATGTCTGGGTGTACGTTAAATTATGTATGCAGAACATCACAATATGTTAAGATTTTGGGGACAGAATTTGATTCTACATGACTTAAATTTGTTTGTTTCTGGATTCTCTTCTTGAAGAAAATAAAATTTATTTGAACTACTTCAATTCTTTTATTATTTTGGTTTGAATTTCNATCTTTTTCCATCGCCTACAGTGCGTTTTTGAAATTTACTGGCCAATGGAGACCCAATGAGGCGCCGCGGGTAAATATACAGAAATTTTGTGAAATTATTTGATGCCAAATTAAAATTTTCAAAGATGTTTTAAATTTAAAAATTCCATAAAAAAACATTTTTTATATGGATACAACGAAAACATTTTTTAAACAAAACACATTTTTTTCTAACTCTTAACTTTTTTTTAGATTTTTAAAAGTAGTGGAATAGGTCTAAAAAAAAAAAATTAAAAACAATTTTCGGCGTTTTTTCTGCATTTATTTGTCGCAGTGAGAATGCGGAAAAATGCCGAAAATCGCAGTTTCTAATTTTTTTGGACCTGTTCTACCATTATCAAAAATTCGAAAAATTCACAGTAGTATTAGAAAACGTTTTCTAAAAAACCGATGTCTGTTGCAGAAGCCAAAGGTAACTATATACTAATGATAATTTTTAAGCGATCATTATAACATAAGACAATTTTTTTATTTATATTTTGAAAAAGAGTAGATGGATGTATTAACTGATTGCTTTTACATTTTGGTGCATTGACTAATTAAAACTGAAATTTTCTGGTGATTAGGAATTTTGTAGCTATCATTATTGGGGAAAGATTCTTAAAGTCACTTGAGTTTCATCCTAAATTGATGAAAAAGAGAAAAAATCCGTTTGTCTTGTTAAATGGCATTTTTTCCAACAAATCCAATTAAAATTATAATGTATTAAAAATTTATTAAATGTATTAAACAATCCTTGCAAGATAAAATTATCCGTGATAAAAACATATACGTGTAGGATTAGTATGAAAAATAATAAACAAAATTATGAAGTCGTTTAAAATATAATTTTACAGTTGTGTCCTCTAAATGACTAATAGTTACAGATATTTTAAACCAAACTATTTTAATATAAGGAAAAAAATTGTTATTCTTCTCGATTTTTGTGAGTGAATCAAAACGCCTTTTACTGTAGCATAAGAAACTTTAATTTATTTACAAATACGTTAACTTATGTAACGCACGTAAATATTTTTATGCAAAAATATAAAATTAGCTATACTTCTAATGAAAAGTTACAATTCATACGTTTTGATTAATTAATTTAATATCCCTGTCCAGATGATTCTATCAATTCCACATTTTACTCGTTGGAGTTTATTTAATTTTACAGTTGCAACAGCGACAAATATAAACACTCAAGACAAAGAATATAATTTAAAAACCTCCTATCATAAAGATTTATTGTCACGTGACTGATACCTTATTATTCTTTGGGGCTATATATAGTAAAGTAGAATCTTTCAACGGGATTTCAGCTTGAAAATAAATAAATGAAAAATTCTAATCTGAACGATTACAAAATTGATATCTGTCCCTCAGGTGTTAAAGTGGCAGGTACGAAAACTGAAAAATTGAGCGTTACAACGGAAAATATTATCACAAATTCATGTAATTGAAATTTGACGTTAACATTTAAATGTTTTGCACTCTACGAAGGTCGAGGATGTTGCAGCAATTTTTTCAGATTTTTTCAGCCCGAAAAAATAATATTACAATCTCCCAAATTTGTAAATTATGTCTTACCAAAAATAAAAACTAAGAGCAAGTCTAAGGAATATCATACATCAAAAAATGCTAGTCATATATGTCAAACGAAATATTCAAGCGTGTAGATATTGAGTAAAAGCGAGAATTTTATTGTATCAGACACTTGAGATGTTACACATATTATTATATGATAGTATCGATTAAGTGCACAAGCAGCGAACCTATCACGTACTAACAAATCGAGAGACAAACGTGCGGTAAAAAATTCAAAATCGATTATTGCAATCCTGCATTTACCTCCAAAAAGTTGAAGTACACCTTCGCTACAATTTACAGTACATTAATTTAGTTTATTGAATAACAGTATTCATCAAGTAGGAATCATCAAACAAATGTCAAGTTGTACCGAGGGGCTTTTGTACTCTTAGGACTCTTCAGTGCTCTTCAGTACTCACACGAACTCTCCACTTGAAAGGGTTTGCATGAGTGCTTGATGGTGAACGCGAGTTTTGATGAGTGTACGCACATTTTGCAGTGAGTACGAAAAATCGAACTCATGGATGATGAGCTAGTATGCGTACATAAAAAAAAAGCCAAGTTGTTCTTGAAAGAAGTTTTGAAGAGTACTTGGAGGAGTATGAAAAAATACCAGATTTTTTCGGTAATGTTGATTTAAAGGATTATTCTGCTCAACATAAAAACATAACAGAAAATGATCCTTGGTTAAAAATAAAAGAGTCAGATGGTAGTATGAAAACCATTAGAAAATCATCAGTTTGTTACTTATTTAATCAAGACGTAGAAAAATTAAGCAACGATCGATTGATTCCCGTCCAAAGTTGCAATCCGACAGCAAAATATTACGATCATGAAAAAATATTCAAAGCCTGTACTCTGGACACTGTACGTGTTTTAGACTGGTGTTTGTTTGAAACTGAAAATACTGAAAAATGTTTATTAGGTTTTGTTCTTGGTTGTGCCTATATATGAATGAGACTAGTTGGAAAAAAATTGAATATTCTTAAACATTCGCAAAAGTGTTTGTTAATGATGAGACTGTGGAAGATAATAATAAAAAACAAGTTCGAAGAAAGATAATAAAAAAAATTTCGTTCGTGTGGAAGATAATAAAAAAATAAAACTCTAAAATTGATCGAATTATCAGTACATGGTTATCATTCAATTGAAAAGTACAAAATTACTATCCCAGCGCCATTGAAAAAAAACAACTTATTATACGTAAGTAATGATGTTTATGAAAACGTTCGCAAATTTTTATAATCAAAACGTATTCGTTGAGAGATTAGTATTTGCAATTACAAATGATTGAAATTACAAGTAAGTATTTTAAGAAATTTTGTATTATACTTTGTAATAAAAATTGTTTCAAAACATTTTTATCGTCATGGCATTTATTAAACACATATTTTTGTATTAAAATATTTTCATTACTAGTGCTAAAAAAATACTGAGTAGGTATGTTATTTTTGTTGTACGTTGAAACGCAATTCAATAAATAGAATGTCGCCTTCTTTCTTTCACATCTACTTTTAATTGTGGCAGTAACACTTTCCTTCTGTGCTGTAACTTTTTAAGCAACAAATAACACATGTAATCTCTACTGTTATAATTGATTTTTACATTTCAAAATAAACTAAATATCCAACGTTGGATGTTTTAAAATATTTTATTTTAAAAACCTAAATTACGTATGTTCATATGTTAACACAAATTAATACTTGCGATTGGTGATTATCTTTGTTGCATTATAACAATGATTTTCTTGAAAATGAATTAGAACGGTTTAGTAGAATTGAAAATTACGGGACATCTTTTGATTTGTAAATACTCGATAAGAACTTCCCGTACTCCTTACGAACTCATGCGTACTCTTCCGCACTGCAAAGTTCTCAACCGAACTCTCTAAAGCCCAGCACTCATTTGAACTCATCGCACTCCTCGCAAACTTATGTATAGGTAAGTACTGATGCGTACTTGTCGTGCATGCGGTTTGGTGAAAAGCCCCTCGAGTTGTACGCGTCGTAGAATATTAAGTTTGACATGGCGATAAAACCAACAAACATCGTCCAGGCGAATATCAGGTTTCAAATGAAATAAAACAATAATCATGGTAATTTAAACTGCTTATTGCCTGTACATCCGACGAGATCGAGTCGACCGAGGCATTCGAGTGCCACTGCAGGGCCGTGAGCATCTCGTACTTTTTTCTAAAGAGTCCCTTTTTTCTCGAATCGCACTTAGCCTGGAAAGCAACAAAGTTAATTTGGTTACGCTTGTATGTGTGACGGATGGGACAACTGTTTTATTTTTTGCAAATACAAAGACCTGAAGAAACGACAAATGTACATATAAACCGATAAACTCATCAACAATTTTTTCGAAATGGTGATAAAAGTAGTGCACGATGCGACACACGTTCTGCAAAGTTTAACGAGTATTGGTACTTTTATGATGCAAATGGGCGATTGGGCTCACAGATATACATGCGTGTCCCTAGTAATGTCCCCTTGTTATCTTTTTCCATCGCCTACAGTGCGTTTTTGAAATTTACTGGCCAATGGAGACCCAATGAGGCGCCGCGGGTGAAATTTATACGGACAGCAAGGAGTTTCCCTCAAACGACTCATCCCTTGGCTCGAATTTTCAATGACTTTCCATACCCACTCCCTAACAATAGTAAGGAAGTCAGTTTCTCGATTGTACCAATTCTACTTATGTATCATTTAACTTTTTAGTCCAACTATGTAATGAAAGTTGTAGAAAAAGATAGGAGAGGCTGATTTAAATAAAAACGCAAGATGAATACTAGCGAAAGCATTGGAAAAAATATACTTAAAATGAAAAACAAGGATGGAAAAAATGTAATTATGATAACTAAGCTACAATTTATCATCTTGTTTAACACAAACTAATAAATTTTTTCGATATTATATTCACAAAGAGTATTTTTTACATCAACTTGCACAAATTTTTTGAATAAAAAGGACGTTAGAAAAATTTAAATGGCACTATTAGAAAAAGGGGCCTTCTCGGAAACGATATACGTCGATACAGTCATATGCTAAAGTCATTACTCACACAGTATTCGTCATACGGTAATCGTCAGTTTCACATAGGTAAGTACCGGCGCCAATTGGTAATGATATTATTTCACAGAATCTAATAAACTTTAAGCGCTTTCTAAGGGAGAACAGCCAATGGACTTACGATCCCTTTCATAGAAGAAAGTAACAACGACTGGAGTATTTAAACCCGTGTGTCCTTGCCTTACAAGTTAGTTCAGTGTTGGCTTCCAATTCTAGCTTGTACCTTCGAAGTGTTAGTAAGAATCTACTGTCGTGATCGTACACATAGTAGCCAATAAAGTTTATTAAATCATCAGAGCCTCTTCTGAAGATCCGTACCTCTGTAGAATTGGAGTAATATACTGACTTTAAAGTATAAGGATTTCGTCCAGGACATAATGGAGATGCGGTATTCAGAACAACTAAATGACGTTGCTGGGGAGCACAAGCCACAAGATCAGAAACCGAAAGGTAAACGTCATACTTATATAATTATTTTGCGTCAAATAAATATTTGGAAACTTAAAATATGCATGTTCTGATATTTCTAGACGAATGTGCAAAGAAAAGGAACAGGACGATATTCACAACGCCGCAGATTATCTCGCTCGAACGGATATTTGAGACAACTAAGTATTTGAGCCGGTCCCATCGATTCCTCGTGGCGCAACAGTTGGAGCTCACGGAACTTCAGGTGCAAATATGGTTCCAGAATCGTAGGATGAAGTTCAAGAAAGACAACGAAAGTGGCCCTAATGGTAAAAACAGTACATCGCTGCCATCCACGGCGACGCCAAGCCAGTTGGGCGCCGTCGGTGTCCCCGAATCGCTCCAAGGCGAGCTGCCATCACACGGTCCGCAAAAGCCGTTGCCTCCGTTTCATCATCAGCAAACGCTTGTTCCCCATCAGCAGGTGCTACATAAACCGATACCCCGACGGCCAATGTATTTTTCTGAAGTGCAGCGAAATCCGTTGCCGCATCCATACCTTCCGGCAACTCAACAGCTTGGAGTTCTGGAACGGATGCCGCATCCCACGAGCTCTGGAGCCCTGGCACTTTCGACTCGAGCCAGTGTTTTGTACGACAATTTGGCTGCTTATAATTATGCCAGGTAATACGAGATTTCATTTTGATCCTTCAAATTTATGCAAAGTAAATAGCATTGAAATATGAAACTTCCATCTCGTACTTTCGCTCAAAACATGACACGCGAACGTTCTCTTAATGTATTATTATTATTGCTGTTAGAACTATACTGATGTAATGCGGAATAAAAACAGTCACAAACTGTGTTGGAAATTAAAAAAATGTTAAATCACCAGTATCCACAGGATAATGTATAGATAAATAAAACATGGACAAAAAAATAAAAGTATATGCTAGTTAGCTAGAAAAATTCTTTCGTCTTTGGTTTATTACTGTACATACATACATCGTGTATCAATTTTACTATGATATCCTACATAAAATTAACTTTCAATTTTGTCGTAAATATTGCTCAGTTGACACTTGACCTATCGTTAAAAGAGCGCTATTATGTAAACGTTAAACAGAAACTCGAGTTCTTACAAATTAAAAGAAAAAAGTAAGTCGTCGGAAAAAGTCGTTAATGCACCGCCATTGGGCCAATTAGACGATTACACGACAAGAGTCGGCATTAAACTTTTAATTCAACTAAAAAAACGCGCAGATTAAGTTCTTACCATTTTAATAATTAATTTTTCTAATTGCCAGAAATATAACAGTTAGTCATTAATTTTTTTTTAAATTATATTTTTTAAACAACGGCATTGGACAAATTTTGGTAAACTTTTCGAATAATTGTAGATTCCAATTGAATGTGCTTGAACGAGAGCAACTGATGCATCTGCAACAGCTTCGGCAACAACTGCATTCACCGGTACAGTTGATGCAACAGCCCCAGCAGCATCAGCAACTACACATTCAATCTGAGCATCTACAAGTACAGCGGCTACAGTAATTGCAACAGTACAAACGCGATCTGCTGCAAAACTTTTACGGTAGTTTTAACTATAGAGTGTGACACGATCCTTTGCAACGTTCAAAGAATCTGATATTTGTTAAATAGCATAATTTTTTTTAACTTGGAAAATAGATCTACAAGTAATTTTAATCCCTCTAATATCCTTGTTAAACGTGTGTGCCGTTAAGAATAAAATGTGAGCGTGAACTTTGGTATCCATTCGAAAATCTAGCTGACACGTACCATTTTATAACATGTAATAATTAAACTACGCATGACCTAAGTCTTTCCAGTAATATCTAAGCTACTCTATCGCTTCAAAACGTGACCTTTTTAATTTGTAAACGAGATGATTTTCCTTACTTTTGCGTTATTCTTTTTCTTCAAACTCAAGTATGTAAATATGCATATATTTACTATCACGTGCGAGCAGTTTAATTATAAAAAATATGCACCATTCAAAATTTAACAATGTGTTGAGCAAGTTGTATTTTTATCGATTAAGACTACGAAATTATTTAATTAAGAATTTTATTTACAACTTGTACTTAGAAATCAATAAATTTAATACATCAAACAAAAGAGACTCGTATAACTGTCTAAAAAACCTTAAAATCTCACTGATAACCTTGATAAGTCCTTAATATTAAGTATTTTTTCAAGAAGAAGGTAATTTCTTTAAAGACAGTACTACTGCCACTTGATCTTCTTCGAGCACGGTTTCTGTCTACGCTGGTTTAACGCCTGTACCAAGTTTTCCCTTTTAAATAAAAGTAAGTGGCAAGTTATCCAATTTCTAAAGATTCTTTCTTCCTATCAAGTGTTTTTTTTTGCGCGAATGCCATTACTCGCCATAGTATTGGTACCCGTGGATCACCGGGAAATATAAAGTGTTTTTTTTTGCGCGAACGCCATTACTTGCTGTAATATTAGTACCCTTGGATACCGGGAAAAATCAATTAATCAAGTGTTTTTGCGCGAACGCCATTACTCGTCTAGTATTGGTACCTGTGGATCACCGGGAAAAATCAAGTGTTTTTGCGCGAACGCCATTACGTCTAGTATTGGTACCCGTGGATCACCGGGCAATATAAAGTGTTTTTCGCGAACGCCATTACTCGTCTAGTATTGGTACCTGTGGATCACCGGGAAAAATCAAGTGTTTTTGCGCGAACGCCATTACTCGTCTAGTATTGGTACCCGTGGATCACCGGGCAATATAAAGTGTTTTTCGCGAACGCCATTACTTGCAATAGTATTGGTACCCGTGGATCACCGGCAATATCAAGTTGTTTTTTTTTGCGCGAACGCCATTACTCGCTATAATATTAGTACCTGTGGATCACCGGGAAAAATCAAGTGTTTTTGCGCGAACGCCATTACTCGTCTAATATTGGTACCCGTGGATCACCGGGAAATATAAAGTGTTTTTTTTTGCGCGAACGCCATTACTCGCTATAATATTGGTACCCGTGGATCACCGGGAAATATAAAGTGTTTTTTTTTGCGCGAACGCCATTACTCGCCATAGTATTGGCACCCATTGGTTACCATGATATTATTTCACAGAATCTACTAAACTTTAAGCGCTTTCTAAGGGAGAACAGCAAATGGATTTACGATCCCTTTCACAGAAGAAAGTAACAACGACTTGGGTATTTAAGCCCGTGTGTCCTTGCCTTACAAGTTAGTTCAGTGTTGGCTTCCAATTCTAGCTTGTACCTTCGAAGTGTCAGTAAAAATCTACTGTCGTGATCGTACACATAGTAGCCAATAAAGNCAAGCAAGTGCATCGAAATATTGCACAGCAGTCGGTCTTAGTCGCGTGAAAGCAGTCGTAGCCCCTTTTCGAGTACCGCGTCGTTAAGTTGAACTACCCCTTTAACCCCGCGTCCCACCTACGCGCCCAGTGTGAGTCCCGAGTTATTAAGCGAAAGCTTATAGGCTCTAATAGTACGTTGCGCCGACTTAACAATGGAATAATTAAGTTATCGAGAAAATTAACTTGAGAAACAGTAAATTTTACTTTATTTGCAAAAAATTGTTGAAAAATAAGACGTTAGAAAAATATGGATTGCACCATTGGAAAGAGCGACCTCGAAAATGATCTACATCGATGCTGTCTCATACAAACATGAGCGCCTGGAGGCTTTTGCCCGAGTCAAGTATGGTATTTGTCTTCATAGCGCCGAAAGTAGGAACTTACGTCCCTCTTCGCGGAACGAAAATCCCATCTCTCGCTCTCGGTGCAGGATTGATGAAAAATCGTATACAACCCACGGGAGGAAACAAAGAATCCCTCAGATCGCATGCTTATCATCAATTGCCTGCAACCTGTGACATCTTTATTTTTCCTCCCTAGGTGAGTAATATACTATTCCCTATTCGCTCCGAGCCGATGCAGAGGTTGCGCCCCCTCTAGCCAAAATCAGGCAACATTTCTTGCATGTAAACAAACGGTTTAGAACATATATACATACGTACAGCTGCTTGTGATTGGCTCTTGGCAAGCTAGAGAGAGAACGACGATCCTCTCCTGCTGTCTTATTCAGCCAATCACAAGCAGCTATACGTATGTATATATGTTCTAAACCGTTTGTTTACATGCAAGAAATGTTGCCTGATTTTGGCTAGAGGGGGCGCAACTTCTGTATCGGCTCGGAGCGAATTGAGGGCAAAAAAAGCAATTTGGCACACATGGGCACACTTTGCTTCCAGTAAATTACTTTGCACGGAATGCAAAAAAAAAAAGTAGTTTTTAAATAATAAGTAGTGCCATTGTCTTCGGGGCTATTTTGTGGCCCGAGGGATTTGCGAAGCGAAAGGGGTTGGATTTGAATTGCTCTTCTTTAAATATTGACCATGGCGTTAATACGTGCATTTTTTAGCCAAATCAGTTGATACGTAAGAGACAGGCAGGGGTTACAAAAAAAAGTGGATGGTCTAGAGCCAAAAACGGAAAATGTTAGGGGGGCCTACGTGCATCGGAAAGATTTCACAAAAAAAACTTAGTTTATCTCATACTTAAAAAGTTTATAAAGTACGTACATTTTTTCGTAAATGGATTTCGTAAAAAAATATTTGAGTTGTATTTGCTTACAATCAAGCGGAAATAATTTTGTTTGATAAGTTGGTAATAATTATTTTTAAAAATTAGTTGAAAATATAAAAAAATAATAACAGTTTTTAATGTCTAGATTTGAGACAAGTAATAAGACTTATTATCCAGAATTGTCTGTCACAAGTTGTTATTAAAACTTTTAAATACTTATTATTGGTTATTAATTTTTTTTGTTCCCGAGATTGAACGGTACAACTATGCCCATAAAAATTATTTTTTTTAATTGTTTTTTATTGTTTTTTTTTATCTGATGTAAAATATAAAACAATAAATATAATCTATTATTAACAATTATTAATAGCTATTAATTTTTTAAAATCTAAAGTCAAGTATGATCGCATAGTACTTGGGGTACCATATAATATTATTGTGATATTGTTCAAAGGGTACAGTGTATGAGTGTACACGTAACACGTATTACAAATTGCATTGCAGGCATTGCAGTACAATCAGAGTGAACATTGTAGAATGGCCCTTGTGTGAAAGTGCGCGTGTATCATGCTCGCGATTTCACGCCGCACTCGTTGCCCGTTTACAGTGTTTGTTTTTTTCTTCAACATGCTTTGACTGGCATCTCTACGAAGTACTTATAATAGAAGTTCCTACATAGTTTTTTCAAATTCTTGATGAGTAACACAATTTTTCCGGAGGCTAGATTGAGAGCCAAATTAAAGAGTCAATTTGGCCACGATGATTACAAAAGTGATTTGCAGAGAAAGGCGGCGGAAGCCGTTTACAACGGTAAACCATCCTAGGATTAGGTTAACTTGGGCATGATCTTTTCATTTTATATAATACCCTGTTGTCTCGTACATTCGATTTATTTCTCTTCCTTCTTTAGCATTTTTCTAGTAAGTATCTGTTTTTTAATGGTTTATTGATAAAATTTATATGTTTATTTTTTTGAGCAACAAATCTCGTTCATTGTATCTGAATTTTTTTTTGTACCCCTTTAAAACCTATACTCATTTATGTCGATTTAATTTTTTAATATACAATGATAAAAAATTTTCAAATGCTCCTTCAGGTGACAAGGATGTGTACGTTTGTATGCCTACGGGGTCTGGGAAATCTTTGTGCTTTCAATTGCCAGCAGTTGCAAAAGAAAACTCGTTTGCAATTGTTATTTCACCTCTCATAGCACTTGTCAAGGTCTTTGCCAACACAAATCTTTTATGGAGTTTAATTGTACTTATGAAAACTTGGCTAACTTTTATTCATGTTTTTAGAATCAAATCGATTATTTGAGTAGTAAAAATATTTTGGCACTGACATTAAACAGCAAGACTACAAAAAACATGAGACTAGCCATAAAAACAGATATGTTGTCGAGTAAGCCAAAGATGAAGTTGCTCTATGTGACTCCGGAGCAATGTGACACATCAAATTTTCAGGTAACAAATGGGAAACAAAGCTTTGATCTGGTCATCTAGATTAATAAGAAACATTTGTCGCTGTTTCCAGTTTATGTTAAGCCAAGTTAAACCAAGTGCACTGTCTTACTTTGTCATTGATGAGGCACATTGCCTTAGCCAATGGGGTCATGATTTTAGACCCTCTTACAGAAAGCTTGTCACTTTGAGGGAGAAGAAGCCTGATGTGCCAATCGTGGCATTAACTGCTACCGCCTCTAAGGAGGTACATTAATTTTGAAATATACTGATAAATAATAAGCAGTTCTTAATTTTCATGAGTTTAATTTTACTGATGATATTCTAAAGGTAAAAGAAGATATTTTTAAAACGTTAAGAATGAATAGTCCACTGATATTTTCTACTCCAGTTTTTCGTTCCAATCTATTTTACGACGTCTGGTTCATCGATGCTATACAAGCTGATCCAGTAGAGCATTTGAAAAGATTCATAAAAGAATCCCTAGGACCAGACAATGACTCTCTTCCCAAGGTAACTTTTTCCCACTATGTAAAGGAAAATTCACTATTATTTATTTGGTTTTGCTTGATAGGAGAAAAAAAATTGTGGTATAATATACTGCAGGAAAAAAGAGACGACTGAATCATTGGCAAGAAAATTGAGTAGCATGGGTATTCAAACGTTAGCATATCACGCTGGTAAGCCATTTTGAAAAGTTTTTAATGTAGAAAAAAAACTTGGTTGCAAATATCACGTTGTTTCGCTTAGGTTTGAAAAGCAAAGAAAGAATAGATGTTCAAGATTCTTGGACTTCTGGGGTGGTTCCAGTCATTGCTGCGACTTGCAGTTTTGGTATGGGAGTGGACAAAGCATCTGTCAGGTAAGTTTATTTAAAGAAAAACAAATCTTGTTCAACCAACGTTTGTACTATCAATTCTAACTTGTATTCTTACACTTGGAGGTTTGTTATACATTGGACTATTCCACAAGCAATAGCAAGTTACTACCAAGAGTCGGGTAGAGCTGGCCGAGATGGGAAACAATCATATTGTAGAGTGTACTTTAGCCGTGAAGAACACAATGCCTTAAATTTCCTCTGTCAAAATGCTGTGGAAGAGACGACTGATGCCCAACATGAGAGCAGAAAAAATTTTCAAGAAAATAAAATCAAAGCATTCAAGCAAATTGTAGATAGTTTCACCTCGTTAAAGTGAGTGATTGTCTCGTTAATTGTTAATTACTTTAATACAAAATACTATCAGTCATATGAAATGTAAAATCATACTAAAGATCTACTAGATTTAATGTTAAAGAACGCTGTTATTGCAACGTATCGTAAAATTATGCGTTTCTTAGGTGCAGACATTCTGTATTTTCTAAATATTTTGGAGATCCAGAACCACAATGTGTAAACAGATGTGATGTTTGCAAGAACAAAGATAGTGTTAGGGAACGACTTTCGCTGTTTGAATCTTCCAACCGTCCTAAACCAAAGCATTCGGAGCATTTTGAAAGTTTTGGCCTGGAAAAATATGAAGACGGGTATGTCTTTCTAAAGTGGTTTGAATAATTCACTTACAAGTTGATAAAAGTCATAACAGTCTTTTACTTGTAGAGGAGGGTATGGGAAAGGCGGCTATGACAGCGATTCTGGAGACTCTAGTGAACATAGAAAGCAATTGGAAAAGCAAGCGAAACTCGAAGAAAGAAAGCTAATCAATGAACAGTTTGAATTGAGAAGAGGCAAAAAATCCAAAGAACTTGAGGTGATTCTCACTTCAAATTATAATTTCACAACTTGTTACTTGCCATTTTGTAAGCCCAAATGTTGTTTTAGATAAGAAAAATTAATCAAGAGAGTGCCAAAATGTCATCTGTCATTGCAGCCGCAAGCACTGACATAAAAGTTAAGGGATTGACTGTTGATGTACGTTTATTGTACTCTAAATGCACGTGCCTAAAAAGCTGTTGAAAAAAATCTGTATTCAATCATACATAAAAAAATAATGAATAACTTGAACAGCTGTTATGAAACATGTGAAAAAAAAATATCATTTGTATTTTTATTTTCAGTTGCGGGAACATTTTTACTGTAGAATTAACGATGTTTTAATGAAAAATTACGAAACTTGTAAAAACGAGAGTGAAGAGCAGTTATCCGCAAGTAAAATCAACGACATTGCTCGAAACGTGGAGTACAACATAATTTGTAGTACCAAAGTAATTTCACGGTACAAGTTTTTGGCAGCACAAAAGGTTGTCAATTTTAACAGTATACGTGCAGGTGATAAAAAAAATTTTCTGTTTCATTTCTAATTTCGAGTTTTAGGTTTCTCAGATACAAAATAGCACCAAAAGCTTCGAATTGTGTAAGGATTTAAAAAGTGAGAAAAAAAATTTCTCCGAAGAAGCGGAAAGCCTAGAAAAACTGGGTATCGATTTCTCAGGCTTGGAAGATCCGGAGTCCTTATCATCTTCTTGTGATGAATTCCAGACTGCCCTTGAAATGAAAAGGATAAGAAATTCGAGAGTACCGTCAGAAAACATTGGACTTTTTATCAATAAAACAGCTACTACAAACCCACCTGCCAGTATACCCACGACAGTTCCTTGTAATGGATTCAAAACAGCTTTGGAATTCTCTAAAATGAATGAAAACAAGACCCAAGACAAATTGGAACGGGGGACAACGCCAGAACAATGCAAAGATTCTGCAAAGTTGGGTAATCAACACCAGGGAGAAGAAGATTACTATCACATAATGAACGAGCAGTTAAAATCTCCAAATCCACTGAATGGCTTGAAAATAAACGATTTTCAAATGTTTAGTAAAGTTGAAAATTTGAGCAATAAAACCAGTACTGAAGCTGCAAAGACCAACTCAACATCTAGTGTTTCTAGTTCGTTTTCTCTCAACGGATTCAAAACAGCTGGCGAAGTAGCAAAACTCAATGCAAATAAAACGCGTGAAAATTTAAGAAAGAAAACTAACAGTCGTGCTATAACTGATTTCTTTGCGACAGGTTCCAAACAAGCAAAATCGATGGACCGAATTGACAGTACTAATCAGAAAAAAGAGCCTTGCAGGGAAAAAGAAATACCTTTTCTCAGTTCGATCGACAAAAGATTAAAGGAAGAATATGATTTTGATTGTTTTGAGAAGCCCAAAGAATACAAAAAAGTCGCTCACGCCGTACCCAAAACAAATTCTTTTAAACCAAAAGTTCCTATTAGGTGTAAACTAAAAAATGAAGCATCGCATTTTTTCGGCAACGATTCATCCTCAGAAAATAGTGGCGACGAGGGACTGATGAAGTCAGCTATCAGAAATAGTATGAGGAGGGACGGATCAAGCGAGCCTGTGATAAGTAAACTAGGTGGAGATAGTCCAGTGCAGAGTAGAATTTCCTCGAGTTCTCACAAGCGTCCGCATTCGGATGAGCTCGAGAATCAAAGTGATCCGTCTCAAGATGTCAAACGTCTAAGGACGCAAAACGACGCTTCGACAGTCAAAACGCCAGAGTCCGTTAAAATTCACCGAAAAACTTTTTACATCTTGAAACCAATTGTACAGGAGTACTATGTCAGTCCGTATATTCCGGATGCCACAAAATTCAAAAGCATTTTCAAAAAAATTCATCTGGATGTGCTGGACAAAAAGATTCATGGTAAAATGTTTAGCCGATACAAAATTTTTGACCCAGAGGAATAAAAAGTTGTGTAATTTTTTTTTCTTTCGTTACAGACAAAGATGGCATCAAAGCCTTAGCTGTGAAAATGATAAAATCAAAAGTATACCTTAATGATGACTAAATTATGCTGTTTAGCCGTGAATCCCCGTTGTTACTCTTTTCACTACAATTTTATTTTACTTCATACTCAATACTCTCACGAGTAAGTCATTGTACATAAATGCTCATTTTCTAATTGTTAGTTCAGTCATTATTTTCATCGACATTCTTAGGATATGAGAATTCTGAAAATAGATTGTATAGTACAAAGCTCCTTACCATGATATTATACCCATCGAAAACCGCGTACCAAAATATATTTTTATAATTGCCTAAATGTAATCGAAATAATCATGATCTTTTCTAAGAATTTACATTAGTGTTTGTGATTGTATTTTGTAAATACTGCTGGCCAGATAATTATTATTAATATTATTATTATTATTATTATTATTATTGTTATNAAGATAGAATATTGTTAATATTAACTAATGTTGGACACTGTTCGTTTGTTTAACTAAACTTGTTTTTTTTTTTTTTTTTTTTTTTTTTATGCAATGCAGAGCTGTAGCTTCACTATAAATTACTTCCAGAAATGTGTCCATTTCATTAAAAAAATCTAAGACTTACTTGACAATAATTCATCGAAGAGTAAAAAAATAACAAGTACTAATCACAAAAAATTTTCATTTCAAAATTTTCCTACGCGTAATTTTGTGGTTTTTCATAACGTTAACGTTTACATAATTTGCTCGAAATGTATACAAAAAAAAGAAACAAAAAAGATGATAATAAAAGACTGGACGTATTTTTGAGAGTACTATGTTACTTCGAACTATTTCATATTTTTATTAAAGCAATAAACAGTTGAAAGTTATTCTCAACAGTCATTTCTTTAGACACTTTTAATTGCAAATGAGAATATCACTGCAAGTGTTGAAATGGAGTCGATCAATTATTCTGAGAAACATTGGTTGAAATAAATCTTTTATTCATAATGATTTTCGCACCCTCAATATAATTATACGAGTTAAATTGATACAGTTTTTATTTAAAAAAAAAGAATTTCTTCTACATTTTGCATGCTGCATTACAATGCCTAAAGCAATCAATTTTATAATTTTTTGATAAAAAACATGTTTACCAAATGTGTTTATCATCAGAATACGGAAAAAGGTTCATAAAACTATATGAAAACATAAATATACATTACTTTACTGGAAATGTCATTTGTTTACGAAAACTACATAAAAATAATTAATATACAGTTATTAGTACACATGAATTTTTTTTATCCATATTCAAGCTTGAAAATTTTTTAGGTATGTCCAACATTATGGAAGTGTTACGTTTTAATCAAAGAAAATGCAACTTGTTATTAAATAACGTAAACACATTCTGAAAAAAAATCAGTTAGGTACGGATAAGTGACATCTCCTTGACTAATAGTCAATTATAAAAGTTTTTGTACTAACTCGATTATGTATCATCCGATTACCTTCAATTTCAAGAATAAGTTCGGGTTTTTTATCGAACCTAATAGTTTATATTTGAACAGATGTCATGAAACGGAAAAAAATTCTCGAAATTTTTATTACTGAATTCTAGAGGAAAAACAAAAACCTAACATACAATTTTGAACTATACAACATGAAAATAGTAGTTTGTTCCCCTGCAGGTAAAAATTGACGTTTAGCAACAAAGTATTAATTTAGGTGGCTTAGGCGGTTGGTACCGTACCAAGGGTAGGGTGCTAAAAAATCAACGCTTTTCGACGGTAAATTTTTCAATAAGTAAGTATTTTTTTTTTCTTTTTCTTTTTTATTCATCATCGCCCGTAGGCTCAGACATGACATTCAAGAAATTGCCAGAAAAGTACCGTGAAATTATAGTTGTGAAAATTGGGAGGTGTTGCGAGGCAAGTCAGATTAATATTTCATACTTTCCTTCTGATTTTCTCTCAAGTTAAGTCGTTGACCCTATATTTTTAAGAATTCAATAGATTCTTTGTAAAAAAAAATACATGAGAACTATTTAACATTTTTGAGGGTAATCAAGTACTTCGAGAGTTATAGCCGTTTTAGTGACAATTCCCATAAGACTTAAATTGGTGAATTTTCAGTAGCGATTAGCAAAAAAATTAAGTCGTCGATCCCAGTATTTTTTTATCGCAAATGAATTTGGCATACTTTATTTACATAATTCCACAATTTCAGAGGTTTTGATCAAGCCGATAAAAATCGCCCAAGCCACCTCAAGTGCACGATTCGTATTTTTTTCTAGATGACAAAATGGTACTTTTCGTATCATAAACGCAAAGTGCGAGTAACGCGCTTGTGGTAAGAAAATCAACTTTTCCTACCTCAGGCGTTTTTGAGTGGCTGATGTGCCCTTGGTAGGGGAAAAAAATAAGATACGCCACATAAGACAAGCGCCATCGCTCTGCGACTACCTCACGTCCCTTGGGCCGCAAAATAGCCCCGGAGACGATGGCACTTATGCGACGAAAACTAATTAGTTTGTGGAACTCTAATTGTACTCTTTTTCACGGGAGCTCCGAATGATATATTAAGTATTTTTGGTCGATATTAGAGTGAATTTTAAATCCTTCGTAAAGAGTTGAACAAAATAATTTTTTCGTGCAGGCCGGTGATGTGTACGTACATATACATACGTTTGACATTTTTTAAAATATTTTTTAAAATATTTTTTAAAGCGTATTATTACTACAGATAAAAAAATAAAATTACAGGTAAAACTATACTTTCATTTTGCTGTCTATTATTATATTATAGTCAAACTAAAAATTGGTATTTTGATCGGTACTTACAGATGATTTAAGTAACAGTTTAAACGTACTTAATTTTTATTGAAGACACCATCTATTTTTAATTCAGTAAATTTTTCAAGCCCATTAAGGCTGTAGTTTAAGACAGGTAAAATTAATTTATTTTTTTTTTTTAATCAAGCAACTTTATCTCCAACAAGATAATTTTGCTTATTAGTGTTTTTTATTATTGTTATTANTTATTATTATAGTTGTTGTTGTATGAAATTTTGATCAGCTCAAAATGTTTGTAAAGCGATAAAATGTTTGTATTTTATAAGATGATTGTTACTCTAGTGAATTTCATAAGGCGTTCATAAATTATCATAAGATTGACGTTGAATCTACTGTCTTGTAAAGTTTTGAGAAAATATTTTAATAGCAGTTTAAAGAATTATTGAAAATTTATTCGATTACTTGGTTACTTATTGCGCGTTTTATTGCAGAAACAGCGAACATCGTTAATAAAATTTTCAATTAAAAATTAACACAATTTAGTTTTGAAATTTACTGGAATTTTTTGTTTTTCCATAATACGCACAAAAATTATTGATGAAATATCGAATTATAAGCGCAAAGACAGCACAGCAAATTATTAAATTTAAGTCATTTAAAATAAAATACTGCAATGACATTGTTTCGACGAGCTTCGGAAGTTCGCAAGGAAAATTGTAGAGATTCGAGTATAGACTTCTAAAATCGAGAAATTGCTTAAAATAAAAAATGCTTTCAAAACAATGTAGACACTGTTGAACAACTTATATATTACACTGAAAAGTAGAAAGCAAATTTTTCCAGGTTATCTGTATCAATATACAAAACGAAAACTTTGGGTGCATAGATCTCAAATTTCAAAAAAGTTGAACTTATACTTTTCAAAGATTAATTGAATATTCGAGCTTCCGAGTGAAAAAACTACTTTAACGTAAAGAAAATATTTCTGCTAGATTAGTTTTTTTTTTTTTTTTTTTTTTTTTATGCAATGCAGAGCTGTAGCTTCACTATAAATTACTTCCAGAAATGTGTCCATTTCATTAAAAAAATCTAAGACTTACTTGACAATAATTCATCGAAGAGTAAAAAAATAACAAGTACTAATCACAAAAAATTTTCATTTCAAAATTTTCCTACGCGTAATTTTGTGGTTTTTCATAACGTTAACGTTTACATAATTTGCTCGAAATGTATACAAAAAAAAGAAACAAAAAAGATGATAATAAAAGACTGGACGTATTTTTGAGAGTACTATGTTACTTCGAACTATTTCATATTTTTATTAAAGCAATAAACAGTTGAAAGTTATTCTCAACAGTCATTTCTTTAGACACTTTTAATTGCAAATGAGAATATCACTGCAAGTGTTGAAATGGAGTCGATCAATTATTCTGAGAAACATTGGTTGAAATAAATCTTTTATTCATAATGATTTTCGCACCCTCAATATAATTATACGAGTTAAATTGATACAGTTTTTATTTAAAAAAAAAGAATTTCTTCTACATTTTGCATGCTGCATTACAATGCCTAAAGCAATCAATTTTATAATTTTTTGATAAAAAACATGTTTACCAAATGTGTTTATCATCAGAATACGGAAAAAAATAAGAGTGTCTGACACGTGTCTGCAAGTTAGTACACATGTTATTTTTCTTTCCAAATACATACACCAGAAATCTTTCGTCCGAAATCGAAGTAAATTATCTTCCATCGTTAAATGGTAAATGTCTGCTTCTCCAGATTGCATCGTAAATCTGTGTTTCGTGTGGCACTTCGATATTATTTTCCATTCCAACGATAATTTATATTATTCCCTGATAATATCTCGGGCTCTTATCAATAATAAAATATAGCCTAATTCATTAAATTATACTTCGACCCCAGACATCACACACTCGATCACGTACTTAACGAGTTGATGCAATTTTTCCAAGTTCGAATGAAATCGTCTTCCTCAAAAATCTGAAATATTCATTGCCCTTTGTAGTCAATTTTGACTATATTTTACACCCGCAATATTCATGGAAATATCATTTTGGCTAAGAAAATATATTTTCATCTCGTCCAATTAAATGATCAAGTAAGGAGCCATGACGATTTCAAAATAGTTGAGATTCGATCAGCGAATAAGTGTGAGATATGTATCGCGCTGTTATCGATACAAAAATCGTTCACGCGATCGATTTGTTTAACGAAAGATACTATGCGAGTTGCGAAAGTCTCGCGAGAACAGCACGTGATTACATGGCACTGTGTACATAGTTTATCGTAGAAATTTGCGCTAACTTTTACTACTTTGGGATGGAAACAAGGATACAATTTCTGATGATTCATTTAAAACAAAAGCAAAAGTTGTTTTATGATCTCATTCCTATTTTAACTTCAGCGTAAAATTACTCTCTATTGTTTAAGGGTCGTTGCAACCAAGTTTTTGTAAATATTGTTTTAATTGACTGAGACAAGAAAATTTCATTTTTTGTAAAAATAATCACATTAAAGCGAGCCATTTTATGTCACAATCGTCTAGATATGGTATGAGGACGAAACGTGTGTGGACCTTTTTTCGTTTCTCCTCTTTTTTTTTTCTTCTCTGTGCCATGTATGAATGTAATATCATGCAATATTGGACGAAAATACTCCCGTACCTATTCCTCCGACAGCCCGCTAATTTTATTTTTTTTCGTTTCCGAAGTATAGTCATTCGAATAAATTTTATGCCTGTGCACTTACCTTATCAGCACAGCTTTCATCCTACATGTATAACTTAAACGTTTTCTTATGTTTAAAGAAAAACTATACAACGTATACAGTTAATATGCTTTGAGTAGCCAAAAGTATCATCTTAAGGCCGAGTAGTAGTAATCATGTCATGAGGAACACACGAGACACGTCATCAGCATACCTTATGAATATAAAATATACTTTTTCGACGTCGAGAACGTAGTTATTGTCAAAAATAATTAGCTGTTAAGTACATTTTCCGAGAATTTTTTTTGGATTTTAACTCTGATACATGAGCTAAAAAATTATCTCTTCAATCTTTGGTGATGTATTTTACCTGTAGTCGTGATATGTCTAAAAATATTTTTTGTTTATTTGAGAAAAAAAAACATCACGTCCTGTGTCAAGGCTCTTAATTTCGTATTGTATCGAAACTCTTTGTTTGACATTTCAGTGATAATGTGGTGTGAGGAAAAATGTACACTTGACACTGTCTCGAATTTGAAAATAAAATCCGCAAGAAGTTCGCAAGTTTTATTCATATGGCATTTAATCAAAAAAATGAATATGAATTTCCGTCAAGTGGAAAAGCAGTACGTTAGCATCTACAACTCCAACGATTAAAAAATGCGTCTTGTCTACTTTACTGTAGGTACACACGGACTGTTCCGCAAAAAATCATACGTAGTATTGCTCTCTCAATGGTACTCAAAGAAAGTAAAATTATTTTTGCGTCTTTGAAACTTGACTGATTTCCTTCCAACTACACATTTTAAGGTTCGATAAAAAATAAATTAAAACATCAACTTTCTTCAATGCAATTTTTTAAGTTGGTAGTGAATTTGAGAGTTTAATAGTATGTTATATAAAGCACTTGATGACTTTTTTGTGAGTTTTATTTTTGATCTCAAAATTTGTCGATTTTAACAAAAATTATTGTCAACTTTACTACTGACTTCATTTTGTAACTCAAAAAGAATGCCGTTTACAAAGCAAGAAATAAAAAATAAATACAGAACAATTGTTTGATGAAATTAGGAATAAAAACTTGTAGACAAAACTTATTATGTAAAAAGAATAAGTAAAAGTCCACAGGTGATTTTTGAAATGTAACCAGATTTGGCGAATATTAAGTGAAATCACAAATAAACTCAAGTTATGTGTAATATTTCGTTTTGATATTTTTGCCTATTTTATTTATTTAAAAAAAAGTTGTTTTTAAACTTTAAAAATTCTCCAAAAAGTCGGGTATCACATCGGGTTTTGATAGTGATACCGATTTTTCTCATTCACCTATGCAACATAATAAGGAACAAAAAAATAAATAATTAAATAAATCACGGAAAAAATGTAGAAAAAACTTTATACTAATTTGCTTCAGCGCATTTTCGTCATCAACTCATGTAGCGATACAAACAAGACAGTGATACATCGAAAAGAAAGACTTTGGCGATAACAAGATGATCGTTATATTGTACGCCTGAAATCGGGGTACCGTAAAAATCAACGAGATTGTGATTCAAATCGCAACGTTATCTATCATCCGACTAAGTTGAAGAGAGGCGACGATGAGTCAGCTGTTGTTGCTGTCTATATTTTTAGGAGTGCTTATGTGAAGGTATATCGCCAAGCTCCGATCTAACGAATCGACAAGTCCTCCGTGGGTAAAAATCGTGCGGTGTATCGGTTCTTTCATTTTTACTTTTGTAAAGAAAAAAAGTTAAACTGCTGATACAGTTTTTAGTAGAAATACATCTTTGCCCAATCACTTTTAACACGTACATGTTTCAATGGTTACCAAAGTGTCTTCTTTTCCCAAGAGATGTTGAATTTTCAAAAATATTTAATTTTGATAATTAATACTTTTTAGTTTATACAAATGACAACGTAGAGTTATACATAAAACGAAATGTTACTGAAAACGCTCTTTAAGAATATTTTTCCGTGAAAGTTGATTTCTACGTGGTTAATACAGTAAATGACTCAACATCATTCAATGGTTACGAGTAGCCAGTTTGAGAATTTTTTTCATCGTGTTGATGCACGTTTACTCTTTACAAACATAATCGTCGATACACCTATAAAAAGGTTTTTTTCGGTTATACTAAAAAAAAAAAAATGGTTTTATAGTGCACATTTGTAAAAAAGATTTCTATTTTCAAACAAAAAAATACTATGAATGACCGATGCAATTATTTTTTTTATTTTTGCACGTTGTTCTTAACGAAAAAGTCGTAGACAATCATTGCTGTTTCTCGCCAAAAACGAAAGGGCGTATGATATGTTTTGCACGCGTAAATAATTATTATAAAAAAAAAAAAAAAAAAAAAAGGCTTTCACACACGAACCGTAGATGAATATCTAATGTTGATAATAATACCTGACTTATACGATTGAGCAACCCTCTTGACCCTTCAGCTCGACACGTGCGATAAGCAACAACGTGCCGCGCGATCAGATTAAATATATTTGTCTTCCAGTAATAATAATAACTAAAAGCAATCTAAGTGGGCTCGACACCGATGGCTCAATACAATACATCATACGACATTGAAATAACCGCGAGCTTTATACGTTGCGTTGATAAAAAAAAGCCGATAGAGGAAAAAATACGTTTGGCTTGCATGCCTGCGAGAGTCCACGAAATCGCTCAACTTGTTATGTTTTCGGTACAGGTTGGACACTTTGTATTCTATCGCAACGGGTCACCGAACTTTTTATACGATTGCCCTCACGCGAGGCCAGTTGTTTTCCAACGTGATTTTCTAGGGTGAATATTTATTTTAGATAATCCTTTTTTCCCTTAATGAAGCCTTCTTATTTTTCGAGCAATTTAAATCCTGATTGCTACATGAATTGTACGAAGAGTTTTTTCTAAGCGATGCTCACATATTACGTTACTTCAGCACTATTTCAATTTTGGGTACATGACCAAGTTTTTCATGAAGAAAATCAAGGAGAAAATTTGTGTACTGGGCCAAACCCAGTAACTTATGATAACTAGTGTAAATAGACTTGAGATGCAATTTTTGACATCTTATTTTTGGAAAAGAAGAAGTTGTAAAATTGTAATTCTTTTATTTTCTCGTTGAGCAGGTATTTTGTTTACTTATAGATGATAAAAGGTAGCCTTGATAAACAAAAACTGAAAAGACTACCCATTCATCAAGGAAAAAGACCATACGTTTATCAAATTTTCACCTTTTAACAGGTTTGAGAAACGCGCGCCCAGCCTTCGTAGAGTTTAATGCTCGCCCATTAAAAATTATTCGCTGCAAAGTAGTTTTTCTCTCACCTGCGCCTCGGTAAAAAGTTCGCTCCAGCAATTAGCAAGTGGAGCGCACAATTAAAGGAACCTAGAAAAAAAAAAAAAATGAAAAGAAAAAGTCGCTCACCCAAGTGCAGAGACGAGAGCGAAAGCCGCGAGGAGGAAATTAGAAACGAGAAGCTTCTGCGCTTTCGCATATAAAAAAAGTCCACCTGGCGCGAAAGGATGATAAACAAGTTTAGAAAAAAAAAAAAGTGGAGGCGTGACGAGACGAAGATGGTGTGTCCATCCCCTTTTCGAGGGGCTAGCTGAGGTGCGAAAAAAGCTCACAGGTGTATGTGTGTGTAGCTGACGGAGAGGGATGAGACGGAGAAATACGACTTGGAGAAGTTCATTAGAGATGAAACGACGTTAGCCAAGGCAAAATTACCTCCCGATTTCAGAGCTAAACGAAGAGTCTCAACTCTTACTCCGCTGTACGTATAACCAACCTACCGTCCGTCCATGCCCTTCCAGTGTATCTACTTATATATGGCATGTACATCCACATCGCAGACCATTTTCTCCCAAGGATCTCTCTTTACCTTGCTTTCGCTCTCTTTTCCGCGCCCTCCTCTTCCTCCTTCTTTGACTTCATCACTCAGCTCCATAGAACCTTGCGACTTGCTCGTTCCTTCTTCTTTTTTTCTTCCGAGTGTTTTCGTGCTAGCAGGGCTTTCCGGTCACTTTTATTTTTTTCTCCCCTTCATCGGCTCGTCATTATATTTTTAGTCGATTACAAGTGTCCTCCTTGCCGTCAAGCTTCCTCCGGGAAATCGAGGGGAAACGCTGACGTAACGACCTAACGCTGAACTTGTTATGCACTTTTCTCATTTGTCTGGGAATTTCAATTTTTTAATCCGCGCACGAGCTATCAAGTACTGGTTTATATTTTCACGGTGCTATAAAATCGGCTTTTATCGAAGATTTCTCTATTCCAAACCAACATTACATGCATTTACATTAGGTTTGCTGCTCATAGGTTTGCTCATCAGTAATCGATTTGAAGCATTAAAAACACTCACCGTATCATCACGCTACAGTTTTTTTGGCATAGATTTCACTTTCATCTTAACTTAAATATGTTTGTTGGATCAAACCCTTCATCACTAATGTCAAATACATTGAGTATATATTTTAAACTTTTTCAAGGGTTTTATCCAGTTTGATCATCGAAATCTGTTGATGTTGCAAAATAAAAATTCAGTACAAGCAGAGCGAAAGTTTATAACAAAACTTACATAATCATATACGAGAGTTAGTTTCAGCCGGTAATTTCTCTTGCATCTTCAATGACGTAAGTAATCTCTAAATGAATTTTTACCCAAAACGAGTGTTTTTCACGATTCTTCTCGACCTTTTTCATTGGGGAAACAATAAATATTTTACGAACGGGATGCAAGTAATTTGAAAGAGTTAGAGCAAGACACAGAAAGAGGGAGAGAAAGAGATGAAAGCCGAAGACGGAGGGCGGAGCGGACAGCAGTCAAGTGCAGAGTAGCGTCGATAGGAAATAGATCTTGGGTAAATTGGAAAAAAGCTCTCAGGCCATCTCCTCTCGGGAGATTGTCTTTCCCTTATGGCTTAAGCGCATGGGGCGTCCTTCTTATCGCCATCGTCGACGAGGACGAGAAACGTTAATCGCTAATAGAAATTGACTCAGCGATCTATGAATTGCCTATACTATTAGGCGACGGCCCGGTAGTCACGACTATTCTGAAATTTCATCATTAGATTTCAAGACGACGCTGCAAGTGCACACATATATATATATATACGTATAGTACGAGGTGGCTTTCGCGTTTTCTCTTGTGCAAGGGAAATCGGCAAAGTCAAACGAGGGCAGTAATCACCGTCGATTGATGCGTTTTGTCTTAAGCGGCATTCGATTTCTCTCTAGGTAATTTTTTTTCTTTCTAGGGTAGATCGACACTTTGCTATAATTACCGACTCTGCGCGATATTCGTGCGAATAATGGACATCCCATTGATCGGAGCCAATTCTCACGAGGAAAACTCATTGAGCTCTCGAGCGTGATTCTTTGACACGTGTTTATTTTATTGCTCCGTACAAAAGAATTTCAGTAGTGATTCGTAGGGAATAACCACCTGATGGACTTTTTTTTTTTTTTTTTT
>NW_019379529.1:18183-37878 GCF_000648655.2 Copidosoma floridanum | reverse complement strand
AAAAAAAAAAAAAAAAAAAAAAAAAAAAAAAAAAAAAAAAAAAAAAAAAATACAGCCCATGCCAAGAACGTCATTATTGATTATAATTAGAAGTAGTGAAGTAAAAATACTCTAGACACTATTTCTCGATTTTTTGTATAACGTTCAAAATAACGCTTAGCGTAATAAAGTTATACAATCCCACAAATCGAAGGAATCCCACCGTAAAGAAAACTCCAAGTGCCTTACAACTCTAACAGCTGACCACTTTTTCGAACAACCAAAAAGCAAATCAAAGGTTTTTTTTCACATACTGGGTCTTAATCTTTTCCGAACCACCGTCCACTCACTTGGAGGATAATTGCAAAATAAAAAATAGCCCGACATGCACATGGATTCCCCCTTTACTATTGACTCCAAAAAACCGAGATGGTTGTTGTTATTTTTCTGGAGACTCTCCCCTATACAAGCAAGATCACGTTCAATAGCCAACGAGAGCGGAAAAACACGCCTATTGTGCACGTCAAGTGACGTTCCAGCAGCTTTGTAGGTAAATTTTCATAATGCGCACGCATCACGTGAGGGTGGCCAGAGCCCCGACGGTTGTTCTCTATGGGCGAGAGCTCAAGGGGTGATGGGCGCTCTTCCAATCAGGAATGGGGCTGCAGCTGCTCCGAGAGGTGTTCGTCAGTGCCGTGTCACATTTGTGCAGGCGGCCGTTCTCACCTCCGGTTACAATAACAATTAATAATTTTGCGTTTTGTACCAGCTCCGTTCGCGATGTTGGAAGATCCGGGTGTTGGTAATAAGTATTTGGAAGGTTTATTGCTTTTTAATTTGCAGTGCCGCCAAGGACAAATGAAAGCTTGCAAAGAGAGAGAGAGAGAGAGACAAAGCAAACAATGAGATAAACAATTTGTACGGTAAAGTCGTTACTTTTACCGCAAAACGTTGTGTATTTTTTTTTTTTTTTTTTTTCTGTAAAACACGCGCGTATTCAATCATAAACCAAATTTTCATTTCCAAAATTGCTTTTGAACAATGTATACGAATTTCATCTGCTGCAGGGCAATCCGAATCGGACCCGCAAATCGTAGGTGTCCAAAATTATTGACAAAATGTTAAAAAAATCTCAAGTATTCCGCCGAACTTTTTGACTTTTCCTGCACCGTGACGCCTCCAAAGCGCCATCCAAGTCACCTGGTCATGGTTCTCGAGGTCGCGTACGGCCCTGGGAATGGTGCTCTTCCTACACGGGCCGATCGTCACCACCAGAGTCCAATAATCTTTTCCCTGCCAACGCGTGTGTGTGTGTGTGTGTGTGTGTGTGTGTGTGTGCTCACACCACACACGGGAAAAGGGAGAGAGAAAAGAGGAAGAATAAGCAGCGGCAGAGTGAGTATAACATTACAGTCGGTCGCAAGCAAGTGATTGGATCAGAGAGCCGTACGATATAAGGTGCCTGCGTTGTCCTACCGGACCATTTGATCCTTAAACCGTGCGTTTTTCTTCACCCCCTCCCCCACCCCCGAGTGAACGGGCTCGAGTTTTTTGGCGAAACAGGTAAGCGATTTAAGTAAGTAAGTACCGATTCGAAGCAATGTCGCGCGTTGCCGCCGCGGGTGGCTCTTTTTCTCGTGTGTTCGCGTGCTAGATTGATACTCGCGTAACAATCAACCGAGTGACTTTGAAACTCATCCTTCGCGGGTAAGCCTTGTGAACTTGAGGTTTGTGTATATACACGAGTACACGCGAATGTAATTGTTTATTATTTCGTTTGTTACTTTTGTGCTCCCTGGAGTACTTATATACGTATGGGTGGTGTAACAGATATCGTAGGAGTTTCCGTTTCGTATAGCCGGCGCGACGGTGTAACGTAAGTAAAACGCTTCTTTTCTTTTGTGTGAGCGACGGGTTTTCGGGACTGAGAGATTTACTTGTTTTCGGAGGGCGAAAGCGACGGCTAATTGAATACGTGGTTTTTATTTATTATTCCGTTTTGTGGTCATCGGTGTCATTTTGTTCGGATGACGTCCAGGACGCCTGTACTGCATCTCTCATTTGTAACGTTTTTCGCCTTTTCTTTTACACTGTTGTATCATTTTTTTAAAACATATTTTTTTTTTCGCTAATTTTGGTAAAGCAAAATGATTTTCTTTATAGAACAGTCCCTACGTAGCCATTTTTACCGCAAATTTAATTTTTTCGTATAACCCTTAAAGCCCGCAGGAAAATTATTTCCTCCTATCTTATCCGCGTATAAAGTATTATTCAACACAAGCGATAGCAGTAAATGCTATGCGCTAGAGTAGAATTGCGTTTTATGCTTACCTCGGTACTTAGTTATACCTATATACATTTCGATGGAACATCACACCACCGAAACTTGAGGAAAAGCATATATATACATGTATCGGGCGTCGTGTCACGTGCTGACGGTATTATAGAAATGGGCAGGGGAAGGAAGCAAGCGAGAGAAGCACGTTTCCACAATGTGCTCAGCTGCGCTGCCCACTGAATTTATACATAATACCGTGGGCTATTGCGTATACAGAGCGCGCCCAAGTACGTTGTATAGCGCAAACGAAAATCATAGGTACAGCTGAACCTTTTTTTTTTTTTTATTTTTTTTATTACCAATTGTAATATACGTACGCAATTTATCATACCCCGAAATAAAAAAATTTTGTTCCTACCTCGGGCGTTTTTGAGAGGCTGGTGCGCCCTCGGTAGGAAAAATAGCATTCGCCACATAAGCGCCATCACTCCGTGGCTAACTTACGTCCCTCAGGCCACAAAATGGCCCCGGAGACGATGGCACTTAGGCGACGAAAACTACTATTTTTTACATGGTACGATTAACGTCCACAATTAACTAAGCAGTAACCGAGCATAATCGCGGAATTGATCGTAGTGCCATTTGTATGGATGAAACGTAAATTTACAGAAATTCAACATGGCACCGAACGAAACAATGTCCGAGAAAGTGCTCAGCCAGGCGAAATTGGTGGACGAACCCGGGAAGGACATATGCGAGGCAGTGGACATAAAAAAGCTGAGCGACGCGGAGGAGAGCCAGAGGATCAGCGACGAGTATTACGCATCGATAAACAAGCCCTTTCTCCAGAGGACCGACGTCAAATGGTTCAACTTGACGTTCATGGTTGTCCTGCACGCCGTGGCGATCTACGGGTTCCTCACGTTTCCCTATCTGGAAAAGAAGCGGACGTTCGCCTGGGGTATTGTCACTGCACTGTTGTTTCGTTGCCCAGTTTTTGTTTTTTCGGATAGTATACGCTGTTCTCCGAATGGCAAGAGGGAAAAGAAAAACTAAGGGGGCCATTTGGTGGTTTTTTGTTGTTTATTGGCAATTTTTTTTTTTTTTTCCTTTCAGGTTGGTTTTTGGCAGTGATCGCCAACTTTGGAGTTGCTGGAGGCGTCCATAGATTGTGGTCTCACCGCGCGTACAAAGCCAAGCTCCCCCTCAGGGTCATTCTCATGCTATGCTACCTGACTTCTGGACAGGTGAGCAAAAGTTTGGCACTTTTTTTTTTTTTTTTTTTTTTTTTTCAACCCCAAGAGAGAGTGAAAGAAGTATACGCGTCGTCGATCGGACCCTCGTTTTCTTATCGCGTGAGATTTGAAGCCAAAAAGTAGTGATACGACGAGCGTTTATTTCAACGTCAATGACTCATTTGCATACGCGCAAATGTGCATTTTCCGGGAGTTTTGACTGGAAATGCACAATCAGGCAAAAAAAATATTCGATTTTTGGGAAATTCGTGAGGGTTTTTTTCCTGCTTCTTTTGTTGGAAAATTTTTCAGAGAGAAAATCTGGGAAATGAGAAATTCAATGATACACTCTCAAGAGACAACGAGGTTCTTTTCGTCTCAAGGTGTAAGAAATATGGTTTGGCGAAAATGCGAACAGAATTTCGTTCTTCAATGAGTACGGCCACGTGAAATTTCTCCACGAATCTTCTTAGAAACACCATTAATGTAAGCCAATAATTTTTCGTTTCAGTATTCGGCCATGACGTGGATCAAAGATCACCGCGTACATCACAAATTTTCGGTTTGTATTCTTTTTATTTTTTTATTTTTATCAATAATCATAAACAATTAAAAAATAAATCTTTGGTTGTGAATAAAGGAGACTGACGCTGATCCGGTCAACTCGGTGCGAGGATTTTGGTTCAGTCACTTGGGCTGGTTAACCCTCAAAAGGCACCCGGAAGTGCTCAGAAAGGGACGACAGATCGATTTCAGCGACTGCCTCTCGGACCCTGTCATAAAGTTCGAAGAAAAGTGAGTAAAAGTTTCAATTGGTGATAATTTAGCATTTATGAGGTATTTTGTGCCGGGATTCGCAGAGTTCACGATATTTACATACAATAGGCGCCAATGGCCCCACTTTTATACATTTGAAACATTCGAATATCATTCGTATCAATATTACGTGTGGCACTACTTAATCGTCCCATCGATTAAAGTGAAGCGTGTTTTAAAACAAAAATATGTAAATTTTTTTTTTTGCAACTCGATACAATTATCGTGCATTAAAACTTTTTCCGCATCTCATTAATTGTTGAATTTTTTGTTTTATCAGACGAAATATAAGTCGAATGAGCTGTAGCGTCTTAGTACTAATTTTTTTTTTTTCCTTTCGCTAACACATTTTTCATCAAAAATTGTTTGTGAATTACTCAAAATGATATGAAAATTATGGGATTCAGAAATAATATTGTAATAAGTAGAAACCATAGTAGAAAGTAACGTCTTCTTGATGTATGTCTTGTGTTGATGATAGTCCTACATGATTGAAGATGTAAAATATCTTTATTTTTTTTAAGTCTATTATTATATGCTATTTTACTTAGATTTTTTCTTTAATTTTATGTACAACTAATTACTTCAATGAAAAAAAGATTCATTTCAATCTCAGAAATGTTAACAATCAGTTCAACGGTACTTTCATCTTTTATCACATTATTATTGTTAAAAATGTTTAATTTTTTTTTTTAACTTGAAAAATATTTTTTTATGTAGTACCACCATAGGTAGAGGGGACTTTCTGGCAACGTTAAAAAACGGAGGGAAGTGAACGAAGTCATCACGTGATAAATAGTTTTAAGATTTTCAATCATTGATAAAAAATTAAATAAGTTTGAAGTTAAAGTTATCCGCATTTTAAAAATTCCCTGAAAATTATACTAAGAAGCCCAGTCAATGCGATATTGGATACTGATACTTTTGTGTAAATAACCAAATTACATAAAACTATTGAAAATAAGTATTTCATGTTTTTTTAGTTATTGTTCATGTACGTACATGTGAAAATCCACGAAAAATATCCCGTTTTTGTGCATTATTTTAATAAAAAAATTTTTTTAAGGCACACCTTCGAGATAGGGATCATTTTACTCGTAATTCCATGTAATATGAGGAAAAAAATTTTGAACAAGAGGTTTAGTGAGGGTGACACGCTTTTTCCGCGATTCACATGTTAATATTGTATATATATATAGCTATCTTATAGATAGATATAATATTAACATGTAAATCGCGGAAAAAGTGTGTCACCCTCATTAAACCTCTTGTTCAAAATTGTTTTTTTTTTAGTACACGGCATTGCGAGTTAAATAAGTCCGATTTCAAGGGAATACTTTTTTTTTGATATCCTCGTATATACACATACATATACATATACATGATGTTCGGATCGATCCGCAAGTTGAAGATTTTTCTAAAATTATTTCTGGCCAGGACTTGTTCCTAAGCTTTGCAGCTGGTTCTGGATCACAGAGAAAATTCGGGCCCCATGGGCAATTTGGGTAAATGGGGGTACTAGTTGGCAAAAGTGTGGTTGTCATGGGTCAGGGTGGAAAGAGAGATACGGGATCAGTTGGAAAAATGGAGCCGGGGTTCTGAGTTTAGACGTGGTAATAAGGAGATTACGTGTAAGGGGTTACAGATGGGGTTGGGGTCAACACCCTTCGCATAGAGAAGATATAGGGGGTGCTCGAAAAATTAATCAGTTAATCTTATGGATACAAAATACAAATATTTGTGTATAAATTAAATTAAAATTTTTTATTTTTCATACCTCATCTAAATAAAATCTGTAAAACTATTCAATTTAACATAAGCTATTAACAGAAACATAAGTGAAATTAATTATTTATCTGACGTTGTGGATCATCTTATCTCACGTTTCTTGGTTTAATCTACAGCATACTCGAGACACTGCACGTGCTCATCACGTAACTCCTTCGTGCATCAGCAACGCTAACTTTTATCTCTCTTACTGTTATCATCAATGTGATCATCATTTGTGAGATAGAGAGAAAAGGAAATCTTCATCTCTCAATCTTCAATCAAATATTTAAAAATATTTTTTTTTTTCAGCAGACAAGTAAAATGCATTGTTGGTATTCAAGTTCATTATCCAGTATTTGGAATCAAACGTTAAAAATTTTTTTTTTTCGTAAATTATAATTAATTACTGGAAAAAATTTTGTTACGATATGGGTTATATAAGGATTAAATTTTTTTTTTTGCACCAATAATACATAACATTTTAAGTGAAAAATTACGCTGCAAAATAATTTTAAAAGTATTCGTACCCAAGTATGTCACCATACAACGCGTTAAAGGGTCTTTCGAATTTTGTAAATAAATTTATTTTAGAAACTATTTTTAAGGAAAACCAATATTATCAAAAAAATTGAAACTAGCACAGGTTCCATAATAATAAAAAAAATCAACGTGTTTCTCTCCTGTCGTAAAACTATTAGTCATAAGAAGGAAAAAATCTTTTCCTAATAAGCAGTAGATACGATTTCTACCTAAGAGGTTACATTGCATTTTTCTTTCCGAAATCACGGAAAAGCGTCATATTTTTGGTGAAGGGAGATAAAAAAAATCGTATACGGGCCTCGGGAAGAAAGTGCGGCATCATCTCCCGCAAGTACTTTCTTCCCTTGGTGCGTAATATACTAAATTTTTATTGAATGTATTTTTTCATAATCCTGCGGTACAACTTATCACTTTAAATTTTCAATAGTTATGAAGCTCGATATGATTCCATGCGTACTCGCTTATCTATGTTGTTTGGTTTGGGATGTAGAATCCGATTTCACTGGCAATCCAGTTGCTCACAAAAATGAAAAAAATTTTATTTTTTAAAATTGATAAGATTTCTTTCTTGCAAATTGTTTTATTCGCCTAGAACGAAACGTTTTCTTGAAAATATCTAAAAAAATTGATAGCAAAAATTTATATATTTCTAAAGGTTCGACACTTTGCTTTTTTAACAAATTAAATGTTAACGAAGTAAATCAAAAATGTATGTACTTATTCCACGTGAGTTATACTGTTTATTACTCGGTTACAGTGGTTTTTGTTATTATTAGGTATTAAAATTTAACATAGAATTTTTATCAATCTAGTAACGTACACTTTATTGAAGCAAGCTATGAACCAATTTTTTTCTGAATGATTCTCAATTTTTGTGAGGTACTTTGTTATCCACTGATAACATACTCTTAGTCTAAAGGGTTTTATTTATAATACGAAGTGTATTTAAATATTTTTTATTGCAAATATAATTATAACAAATTACTTAGTAACGTCTAGTAATAGCAATAATAATAAATTATTATTCGTAATTTCTGACAGTATTTGTTCAACATGAACACCGACGTGAATTCAGAAAAATCTTGAAAAAGTTATAGAAGTCAATGTGCAAAACGTCAAGCTTTGATCTACTGAAAAGAAAAATCTATGTTTGGTTTTGTATTTGTTTGTTTGCTTCGGATAAATCTTGCAATCCATTTTTCATAGACATTTTTAAACATGCTGAAATATTACTCACACCTTTGCATGCAAGAAGATGATATACAGTATCTTCAGTATTATGATAAATTTAATTGTGTTAGGACTACAAAATGTTGTATAAATTTTTTTTTTTTTTTTTTAAATCTTTTTCAACATGATTTGGTCACAAGAATACAATAAAAGATGTTTGATGTTATTATAAATCCGATGTAAGGAAAATGCTACAACTATTTCAAATTCAAAATGTCTTCCAACATAAAATGATAGGCTACTAATTTTCTGCCAACTCCTCAAAATGGGTATTTGATAAAAGGATACTAATAGTAGTACAATAGATTGTATCAAGTCATTTTAAATCCAATTTTTTTTTGTTTATAACCCAATTTAAGTATGTGGATAATAAATGAATTGTTTTTGCGAGTATAACAACATGAAATTGTTATAAATTCCTGAATCCAATGTGACAGCTGATACAAAGTGGTAGAGCACCATTTTCTTTACAATCCTCTTTACATAAATATTGAATGAAAAGTTTTTATGAGTACAATAAAATGAGATACGCTTCAAAATTACTTTCGATTGTTAAATATATTATTGATGGCTCTGTGGTTATGTTACGTAGTATTAAATGTTTGGATCAACTGCTTCTTGAATAATTGCCCGGACTTTTCCAAAAAATTACGTAGAAAAGTGACAAGTGATGAATTGCAAGCAGCAAACATAATTTTTTCATTCAATAACTATTACGATGTAATTATTGATTTAACATTATTATATTAATAACAAGGGTCCAAAAGCAGTAATTTAAAATTTAATAGAATAAAAATTTGAGTTACAAGCTCTATGAGAAAAAATGAACTAAAAATCGGTATACAGATATAAATCAAATGTTGGTGATCATGTTGGTTGCAATGCAACGATAGCAACTGAAAAAATTTAAACACTAATAGGAAATGTCACGCAATTTATATCATCGAAGAATATGCTAATAATTTGAATTGCACAACGTTAAACGTATTATGCAGTAAAAATAATTGGATGTTTTTCAAGAAAAGTTGAAATTCTGAGTTGAACGTAATTACAAACTTTTCAGTTAACGACTTGATAAGTATAGAATCAATGTTTTCCAAGTACAATGACTTAGTTAAGATAGGTGAAAAAGTTCGATGTGACATGTATTAGTAAAAGGTTAGATATATCTTTGTAAATATTTTTGGAATTTGAATATTAGGTGAGTTAGTCATTTTAACGGTACTAGGAAAACAATCATTCTTTTTTTATCAATCCGTTAACAAGAGATTACTAGGTAAACTGCATTTAATTCAAAATTGTAACTTTTCTTTAAAAAAAAACACAGTTATTAAATGCACATTTTTACATCTATAATAATAAATATACGGAATGCATAAGTAGTTATGACATTGTTATACAGCTATAACACTTTTCGTAAATATAATATTTGGGTTAGAATTCCCACGCCAGTTTTAGAGCGCCCCTCCCATAGTTTTTGATATTTTATGCGGTTCATATTTTATGTCGTTGACAAACTTTAAAAAAAAATATTTTAAATAAAATTTTTGTCAGTGTGCAGAGCCCCCTTAACACAAGTTCATGAATAACAAAATTGACGATAAAAATTCACAAAAAAAATCCAACTTAAGTTGACGGATCTTAACATGCATAATTTATTATTGAAAAAATATTAAAAAGTAATTAAAATTTTTTGTTTCAGATACTTCTTCATCTTACGACCGGTATTTGCTTTCCTTATACCCATTTTGGTGCCAGTCTACTTTTGGAACGAGACTTGGTACTGGGCAATTTTGTCGCAAGCTTTCATGCGCTACGCATATTCATTGAACTGCACATGGAGTATCAACAGTTTTGCTCACATGTTTGGAGGTCGCCCGTACGATAAGTAAGATTTATTTATTTATAAACATTAATGCTTTCTGATTTTAAAGCCGTCACTCTTTCATTACTCTAGAAAACAGAAATTCAATGCAAGTCATGAATACACATCTAAAAACCAATTTGCTCTATTGTGCCAATTTTTTTTTTTTTTTTTACATCTCTCAATATAAGGTTGCCATTGTATGAATAAATATAGCGCAGTATGTAGACAGTGTTGTCTTCGACTGATGAGTAGTAATTAAAAAATTAAATTTTTAAAAACAAATTATCGAAACAGCCCCTAACTTTACTAAAAATTAACATTTTTATTGTAATGCAATAGCTTGACATTTTTCTACAAAAAAGCAAATTGTACCTTTCTAACGGGAGAATTCAATTAAAGTTTGAAGCAGTAATAATATGTTCTGAGTAATGGATTTTTTTTTATATTTTAGGGCTATCGCACCTGCGGAAAATATTCTCATGTCTCTAATTACTGGAGGTGAAGGCTGGCACAACTACCATCACATCTTCCCGTGGGATTATAAAACGGCTGAGCTTGGAAACTACATAACTGGAATAAATCTTACTTTGTACTTGATAGATTTGTTTGCAAAAATTGGCTGGGCCTATGATCGTAAAGTGCCATCGGAAGAACTGGTCAGAAATGTTATTAAAAACCGAGGCGATGGTACTCATCCCATTCAAAAATCTCTGCATTCTGATAAGAAAAAGTGAAAAAAATCTTTCTTAAGCCAGTATCGATCAACTTTTTGTTATTTCATTGCATAAAAATAACACTATTTTTATCATGGGCCAAGGAAATAGTTTTTTTTTGTTTTTTCAAGTGATGTGCAATCCTTTCTACTGCTTATAATTTTGAATTCAAAGGTTTTACTGGTTGTGAAAAATGGCGTAATTCAACCCAATGGATAAATAATAAGTTTTAAGTATATGTACAAAACGTTTGTGATACAAGTTTTTTTGACTGAAAGTCAAGTTGTCAATATTTTCATGAATTTTTCAAATACAGATAACGATTACTTTTTTAATCCTGCAAAAACGTGTTTGTATACAACCATGCATTTATAATTAAAATTGTACTCGATATATATGAGCATTAGCACATTTTGTAATATAAATAAAATTAAAAAGATTCATACTGTGAAACGTTAATTATTTACTCAAAGTAATTTTATTTGACTAATGATTCATTCCGTAGCAGCTAGTTATTAAATAGTTTTAGAGATAGATTAATTTAACTAATTGACGAGGCAGTGCTGAAATACAAAAGAAGAGAGCTTTGACTCTACGAGTGCCACGATTCTCTGTTTTATTTGGCCTATTCGTGAATTTATGAAATTCATACTAAAAACAACAATACGTATGCTCAACGGTCAAAGTTCTAAAGGTTTTTTCCACTCATAAATTAATGATGAGAACGATAAACCAAAAACAAAAAAATAAGCATTTATGTACACGTAAAGAAGCTCTAGCGAGTATTGCCAAATCAAGTTGTAGGTAAAGCTATGCGCAGTAAACCTTTTTTAGTTATAGTTTTTGTAGAAACTTAATAGTACATAACGTCACTAGGGCATAAATTACAAACATATAAGCACTCGAAGGGTGCGGTCGTTGTATGTTTGTGCCCAAGTCGTATATTTTGTTTTCCTTATCGAGGGTGCAAAGTGCCATTTTGCGCCCGTGGGCACATTTTGGGCCCTAGTCAGAGAAGTGCTTGGGTCCGGAGGGTGCAAAAAACGTTTTGCCGTTAGGTCCAAAGTGGTTACAAAGGCGTAAAGTGTGGCCCGAGGGCACAAAGCGGCAGTTGTTCTTTGGACCGATGGTAACAAATAAGGGCCCCATTTCAACAAAAGCTTATAGTACATTTTTAAAAACCTTATAGTTTTTGTATGTTTTTCTTACATTTTTTTTGAAGAACGTACGTACAAAATTATGTAACTAAGTATAGCGTATAAAAAATTTACGCTACCCTCTGAAGATACCTCAATTGTTTAAACCATCAGATAACTTTGATTAGTCACCCATTTTGAAACAGAGCTAAAATTATGACTAATGGGATCCGTGGTTAATGGAAAACCTAACTTCTCCATTTATTTTTAAATCTAAGTTAAGTGAAATTCGATAAAATCTTATTCACAGCTGTGTAGACTTTTTTGATATTTGTAAAATAATTAAAAAAATCTTTTGTAATTCCGTAGAAAAAAAACCTCTTGAAATGTTAGAAATTTAAAAGATATACTGTTTGATTAAATATTGTAATCAAGTACATTCTTCCGTTCAAAAAAAATTATTCAATCATGCTAAAGTTGCTTATACTTAAGTAGTTATTAACAAAGAATCATCATTTAGTTTATAGCTTATCTTAATTAGATTGGGTAACCAACGGTGCGTACAAATAGTTGTTTTTTTTAAATTCCTTCTCAATAAATTCAAGCTTATCAATAATAAGTGTTTTTCAAAAATTGTTTAAAAAGTTTCAAAGATCATGAATTTTGTAAATTAGTTTCAATAATATGTATCTTGAATGTAATTTTTTTAAATTACACGTTTTTACATTCAATAAATAGTAACAATTTTAATATTGTATCATTAGTGTCTTACAATAGTCAGTAGTTATATTAATATTGTCTTAGTTTGCCTTAAATTTTAAGACAATATGCGTTACAATATGCAGATCTTATTTTTGAGACATTACTAAAATTGAACTTTAAAGAATATTGAAACAATAATTTTTTGTATTCCTTACGTTTTGAATTATGCAGTACAATTTTTAAAATTAATCTTCAAACTTTATTTTTTTGGTTTTCTAAATCTTAACTCACACTCGTCAAAACGAGCTATGTGTTTTAGTTCATGTTTTTTCTTATCATTGAATTATTTTAATGTTTTGTATTTACATTTTTTTTTAACTGGACATGTTTTTTTCAAGTTATTTATCTCTTGGGGCTGAAAACTGTTAATACTTATTACCATTATTTTCTATCATCGAAATTATGTAAGTATGACTTAAATTTTTTTTTTAGAACTGTGAGATGAAACAAAAATANCACCATATATAGTTATATAAGCATCCGTATATACTCGTACATTGGAGGCCTCCGCTATATTTTATATGTTTCATACAAGTATCATACGTTTTCCTCTGACCTTGAAATTAATCTGCGATAGTAGCCATATATATATATATGCGTATAATATATTACAAGATGTTACTAATATTGTAGAGGAGTGGTAGAGAATCTATGGTTTGTTGGATGAATCAGGAAACAGTAGAGTGAAAGTTTTTTTTCACGCTGAATTATTTGAACAACTAAGTGGCAGCTGGTTTTTGACGCCGAGATAAAATTTTTGCACTTTATTTGTAGCCCAACATGGAGAGACATTTGGATCGACCGATGTCCTATATACATAAGGCGAGCTCTCGCAAAATAGTAACAGCAGCTGTACCAAACCTCAGAGAGAGAGCCACCCTACTTTACTTTAGTACAAGCGTAGCAGCGCAGAGGCGCGATTCCCATAGCCTCCCCGTACGGAAAATTGTTTCTAGCGCGTTCCCCGCGCCTTTTTTCTTATTTTATACTTCATCACTAATTCGCTAATATATTAAAATTATTATAATACTAGATAATAAGATTATGCTAGAATAGTACCTACTTAGTTTACTAGCACTTTTTAAGTTATGAATTTCATTGAACTTGGTACTTTGAACTTACTAGGAGGTTGAGAATTTATTTCTATCTTTTAAATAGCCGATGAAAAAGAAGTTACTCATTTTGCTTTATTAGAGAAAAGAAACCCTCTGGTGAAGCAGTATACCGTTGAAGGCTTAGTTTGCATGAGAATAATTAATTTTACTATTTTAGGAGGCTCACTGCTACGAACATACCTATTAGCCTCCTTCTCTCTTTATCTAGGACTGTTTGTCTTATCTTACTTATATATACAGCAAAGTCGCTAAAACCGTTGTAATGGCTAACCGCGAAAACTACTAAACCGATTTTGCTGAATTTTTGCACACTGATTCGTGACACTTCTTAGATGGTTTTAGTATAGTTTTTATCTTGAAAAATTTAATAACATCAGCAATAAATAAGCTCAAAGTTTTGCAAAAATACGCCAGCTTTTCACTTCAGTTCAGTAGGATCCGCCAGGTGGCGTTGACATAAAATCGAGGCTACCTACAACAGAATTGAATAAGTGTGGTTATTAGAGTGTTCTACGTCCGGCTCCTTTTTAATAAGGGCACTACTATGGGCACTTAGCACTTAGGAAAGGGACAAGGAAAGAGATGGAAAGGCCCACCATTACAGGGAGGGGGGTAGGGGGAATTAGGCAATTTTTGCTGCGAGAAGGTCGCCTAAACCCTCCTCGAGGAGCATTGCGTGGTGAAAAAGCACATGAGAAAAATCACAGAGNAGGGGGAAATTAGGCAATTTTTGCTGCGAGAAGGTCGCCTAAACCCTCCTCGAGGAGCATTGCGTGGTGAAAAAGCACATGAGAAAAATCACAGAGGTACTTGCCCGAAAAAGTTGCACTATGGCCGGGAATTGAACCACGGTCTCCCGCGTGCCAATCCACGACCTAGCCGACCGAGCCACCGCGCGCTCTACTATATGGGTGACTGATGCTGGGCGAACGCTTATTCCACTGCTGTATACATATATACATGTATTATATAGTACGCTGTACAACTTCTGCTACTAAGTGTGTATAGGTATATAACGGGCGAGTAAACAGAGGTGGTGGTGGTGCAAACGGCGNTCGAATAATCAAAAACATAAACGTAACTGACATGTGCATTAAGATTATCAATATACAATTAAAATAATTACCACAAACACATAATTAGCTGCTGGTGCATAACTTTCTTATCTGAAATCGACTCTTACGTTCCTTTTTCTACCGATATTTATTCGTAGAGAATTTTACACTTGATTTGTAAAGCTAGAATGACATAATATTGTATTTGCAAAATAATTGTTACAGCATAACATTCCAAACAAAACAAATTAATTTATGTATTTTAAATGTAACGTTTAAAAAATATCACAACATCTCAATGATACATTTGGATACGTTTCCAAACGCAAATATTAAATTAAAAAAGAATTTTGTAATAGGCTTTATTTGTACACTTAGACTAATTTGAAAAAAAAAAAGTTTTTGGTAGTTAGGTTCAAAAATACAGATTCTAGCCTTTAGCTTTCTAGCCTAAGTTAGGCGTTTAACTGTCTCTCTGAGGATGGCTTCAAATACATAAAAATGTGATTTTATCTAACCAAACTTTTTAATTTTATAATGAAAATTGACATCCAAAGCCATCCATGACCATTTTTTAGTTTTGAAATGTGTTTATGAAACACTTAAGGAATAAACTCATTTCGAAGCTCAAAAGTAGTCATCGATGGCTTCGGATGTCAATTTAATAAATACTTACGACAATTGTTACTTAAAGTTCTATGCATGAAAATTAAATTTATTAGCAATTCCAAAAAAGAAAGCATGATTTCTTCTGAGTCACTCTATCAATTTTGATTCTTGGAAGGATAAGCAAGAAANGAACGCTTATTCCACTGCTGTATACATATATACATGTATTATATAGTACGCTGTACAACTTCTGTTACTAAGTGTGTATAGGTATATAACGGGCGAGTAAACAGAGGTGGTGGTGGTGCAAACGGCGCGCAAACGCAACAACGCGAGACGCGTTACTTTGGCTAAGCCCTCCGGTGTTCTACCATTGGACGGACTTTTTCGAGGCGTGTCGCTTTCACGCTTCTCTGCTCGCGATGTTTTTTTTTTTTTGCTCTCTCGGCAGGCACGCGTTTCTCTCCTCCGATCTAAAGTAGTGCCGTTTTTTCCGTAATAGAAGTTATTCGCACTTACTCCCACCCCTCGCCCCCCATCCCAAGAACAACCCCCACTGCTGTATTGGTTCTATTTCGAGCTTTCGTGTGTGCTAGTAGTGCCATTTTCACCAACTGCTCATCTGAGATTTGCTTGAACATTTGTTTCCTCCGTTTGGAGAATATAGGAATGGTCGTAATCCTTTTCAGGACCATTATTAACCGTTTCAGCAGCTTTACATCATCGAGAAATAACCACAATGGGTGACAAATACTCCTGATTTAAGACCTTTCAAAAATGTGTGTTGAAATTGTGATGGGATATGGTGTACATGATGTATTATGTACCTCTTTCGTGCATCAATCATACACTCTATTCGTTTTTTTAATTCAATGGAACTAGCGGGGTGATTACGGTACATCGAGTTAACTGTTTGTCCAATGCTTACCCCATCAATATTACTTGTGATGCTTTTTGAAATGGTACAAGAATTGGAGCAACTCACTTGGTTTTGCAGTCAATATGCAGGAAATTAATTTGTGCCTTTTGGGCCCTTACTTACCAATCAAACGGAAACGTTTGTCCATCGATTTAGCAATTTTATTCCATACTGTTCGAGCGGACTTTTATGCGTGGGTGACATCAAAACTGACCATCTTTCGCGTCGACTTTCATAGTTCACCAATCCTAAGGTCTACATTTGTTTGATTTGCCACAAATTGTTGATCTTCTCAAGTCTTGAACATGGTATACATAACTGAACGCTTAAGTGCGAATTTTTTCAAATTTCAACACGTACATACTGTCCCATAACGGTCATATGTCCCTGATGTAATCTTTGCGCCATTTGTGGTGACGTTTATTTCCAGCAGCACACGAGTGCAATGAGTATTTAATCGTAGTTGCAACATATTTTCCTGCTGTTGAAATATTGTCGGAAAAATTTATTATTCCTACGTATGACGGGTTAGATCGGCGAATCGTAAGAAAAGGAATCATCAAAAACGTTGAAGTAAATCTCGAACCGACCGGCATTTTTCATCAATAAAAGTAACTTGTATTACAAAGAAATCGCAGAATCAGAAGTAGAAAATGGGATGTCCACGCCTATTATCCCACCAGGAATCGTTCGATTCGGCCATTCGTATGGTATGGGTACGGACGATTGGCCCATGCAAAGTTTTGAAAATATAGCTCGCGAAATGATTTTTAAACATGTCTCTCACGTCTCTCTCTAGATGTACAGAGGATCTTTAAACAAAAAAACAACCAACTCTCCTTCAGAAGAATACAGCTACCGTATCAATTAACGTTTCAACACTACTAATATTCGCCACGCATATATATATTAATCCTTAGCCCAAATGGAAGTTCTGATTGATCGGCCATTTAAAGAATTACCGGGGAGGTATACCTAATTATTCACGTACCCACCAACTCAATGCGCACAAATCACATGGTAATTAAGGCAGCACAGAGGCGCGATTCCCATAGCCTCCCCGTAAGGAAAATTGATTCTAGCGCGTTCCCCGCGCCTCTCCGCGACGTACAGTCCATCCACTGGATGTCCATTGTGCGTCTCATTCTTCAGCTCATTTGGACGCGCTAGAGCGAGAAATATCCATCACCTGCGGCCGCGTCTTTTGTTCCCGTCGAGCTACTTCATCGGCTCCTCCTCATTAATCTCCGCGACGTGAAATCCCAAGAAAGCCCGTACGCGCAGGCCACGGAGTGCAAAAGAAAGCCGAGGCTCCGCTGCGTTGTATTATCCTTGGAAGCACGACGAGGGGGGAGGGGGAGACGCGCGGTCTTAATTAATGTCGCTGACGCGCCACTCGCGCCTATATAGCTCGTATACGCACAGTAGCTTCGCATCGGATTATCGAGTTCCACTTGGAAGAGTTTAGTTTTTCGCACTGGAACGCGTCGTCGCGGGTACATTGCAGGTCGTGTCCGCCTGTCATTGGGAGAGATGGAATACTAGCGAGGACGACCGCGCTCTCTCTGTGCGTTTTTTTGCCGTGTGCTACACGGTACTCGGGAGGGAATAGCCATTCGCGCGTTGCCGACGACCCTCCGGTGGCCCTCCGAGATACATAGAGGGTGTGTACTGTTTGGTTGTACTGGCAAGCGAATTTTGATGATGCCAGTGTGTCTTGTTAATCTTGTTAATCTTGTTTATCCCAAGTACAATAGTTGGTCGGATTTCTTTCTTTTCTTTTTTCACATATATACACCGTTAAACGAAAAACCAACGAAAAGCTTGTGAAAACCGTTTTAATTGATTCGAGCACAACTAAAGTTACAATTTCATCGATTGCGGCGAGCACTGAGATTTTTTGTTACTTTAAAGTATAGAAACGATTTGAAAACGCTAGTAAATTTCGGGCCACTTCAACTTTATTCTAAGCCAAGCTATGTGTAAATACTTTGTTTAAAAGAGAGGCTACTAATATTTTTAGCACGATTTTTTAGGAACGTAAATTATAAACTAAGGGTTTTTCGTGAGACTTTATGGGATACAAAGCAGATCGATCTGGAAGCATTGCAGACATGGATTCCCAACCACTGGTAGATACGTGTTACTCAGAAACTTTTTTTTATGTGTTTATCTATTATTTTCTTTAACTTTCTTAATATTCCAGAAATTCCATTGCACGTAGAAAAAATAATACGAAACTATGGATTATAATCATAGCTTTAAAGAAATAATCATTCACTTGACTTTCTGAAGCTGTTTGGTCAAAAGATTACTAAAATATTGTACTCGAGTATAGTCATTGGTATATATCATAAAAAAAGTGTTCACTGTTCACAATGCGATCGTGCCAAAGCATGTTAAATTGAAAATATTGATGAGAAAAACCTTTTTTTACATCAACAGTCTTTTTTTTGTTATCAAATACGTACTGTTATAATAATAATTATAAATAAGTAATTAAACACATCTTCGAGCCCTCGAAAAGATGTTGGTCGAACAACTCTTGATCAAAAGCGTGAGTAAGTAGAACGAGTCTAGCGCAAAGCCGACGGAACAGCAGCGGGCGACCGTAGCACCATATATAATTATGTAAGCATCCGTATATACTCGTACATTGGAGGCCTCCGCTATATTTTATATGTTTCATACAAGTATCATACGTTTTCCTCTGACTTTGAAATGAATCTGCGATAGTAGCCATATATATATATGCGTATAATATATTACAAGATGTTACTAATATTGTAGAGGAGTGGTAGAGAATCTATGGTTTGTTGGATGAATCAGGAAACAGTAGAGTAAAAGTTTTTTTTCACGCTGAATTATGTGAACAACTAAGTGGCAGCTGGTTTTTGACGCCGAGATAAAATTTTTGCACTTTATTTGTAGCCCAACATGGAGAGACATTTGGATCGACCGCTGTCCTATATACATAAGGCGAGCTCTCGCAAAATAGTAACAGCAGCTGTACCAAACCTCAGAGAGAGAGCCACCCTACTTTACTTTAGTACAAGCGTAGCACTAAGTTTTGGGAGAAAGATTCCCATGATGAACATAATCGTCATATGTACAGAATTCTTTTTTATAGCATACACTGTTAGAAATGTCATGAAGTTTAACACGATTTCATGCACGAGAGTTCATTAAATTTAATGCAAAGGTAACCTAATCATGTAAAGATGCACTTGTGCATTAATATTAATAAATACTGACTACAATTGTTACTTAAAGTTCTATGCATGGAAATTAAATTTTAAGTTATGTATCATTAGTCAATAATGCACAGAAGCATTACGTTTAATAACTTTGTGCATTAAACTCAACCGTCCTGTGCATTGAAAATAATAAATATTTAATAAAAAAGAAACTTAAAATTGTACGTCTGAGTATTAAATTTTGATTCACGTGTTACTTATCCAGTAATACATCGCAAAGTTAAATTTTATAAATAATTTCATAAAATTATGAGACGTGTTCATTAAAATTAATAAATACTTACGACAATTGTTACTTAAAGTTCTATGCATGGAAATTAAATTTTAAGTCATGTATCATTAGTCAATTAATGCACAGAAGCATTACATTTCATATCTAAGTGCATTAAACTCAACCGTCATGTGCATTGAAAA
>NW_019379528.1:1249122-1276714 GCF_000648655.2 Copidosoma floridanum | reverse complement strand
CTATACAGTGTTCTGCAGACAAGAATTAGCTAAAACACAATTACGATGACTTAATCAACCAATAATCTCAATTAAATAAAAGCAACTCACAGCATTTTATCTGACAGCTATAATTATAAGAATTGTTAATAATAAAAATCCCAACACAGTAATATTATTATGATAAAAGTATGTGTTTGGTATACAATATAGACAGAGCACGTCAAAATAAAATTATTTTCACGTTTCAACGAATTTTTCTAAACAAACAAAAAGTATTATAAGCTTAGTAAAACTACCAAACTCCTAAAGTTTTGTGTGTTCCGTGAGGAAACAATTCTCGTTAAGGATTTCTGTAATCTGAACTTCTTACTGAACAACGTTTTTAAGGCTAGTAAATATTTTTAAAACTTCATGCTCTGTAAGAAAACCATTTCTTCACACTGATAAAGAGGTACAAAACTTTGTAAAACAATTAAAATCTTATTTATCCAAAAAAATGCAATACAATCTTTGTAAAATTAGTAATCAGAGTTTAAATTGTATTGCCAATGCACAAATATAAATTATGTAAGTCAATCAGCCTAATGATATTACAAAAAAAGTCGGGGTTCATAAGCTACGCTATATAAATGCTGGGGTCCACAAACTTATTGAATAAAAAAAAAATTGGCTTTTGTGGTTCCCGGGCACCATAAACAGCGATATCAAAAACGTTTATGGTCCCCGGGCACCATAAACAAAATTGGGCACCATAAGCCTCGATGAACAACATTTTGGGCTCCACAAACAGCGTTGTATGTATATATAGTTACGTAAAAATTTTAGCATTTAGTAGCAAGGGGAGCGAGGCAAAGAAAAAGGCCGTCCCGTGTCCCACTTCACGCGTATATGCACTGCTCTGGTGCCAAGGGGGACGAGGCAGATAGAGAGAAAGAGAGAGAGAGAGAGAGAGAGAGAGAGAGAAAGTGGCTAGAGTTGGAGTAGTAGGGATGCCTCTCTTAGTATGGCAAGGGGGACGCGGCAAAGAGAAAAAGTGTCGGGAGTGGTAGAGATGCACTGCTAGTATAGCATGTGGTGGTAAGGGGGACGTGGAGAGAGAGAGAAAATGGCTGAAAAAGGTGGGGGGCTCAGAAATTTCGTGTTGCTCGGAAAAATCCACAACGTGCAACAAGAAGTCCCATTTAATCATAAGAACTACCTCAGTGTTAAAATTATATTCTATTAAATAATATAGCACCCGGTATTTTCTAAATAAACTATTTGTTTTATTTTGCAAAATATTTATCTAACAATTTAATCATTTAATAAAATAAATTGCACAAGTTATAGTATCTTCATTAATTAGTTCCGCTTTTCCGACATAATGTAGCTTTGTAAAAAATGCATCAAAAACTTCTGTTTTATTATGCTCTCAATTTATACAATAATTTTAATACATTGTTCCATCCAACTCCATTCGCACTCATAGTTATAAAAGCTGTTGGTGCAACTAATTGTCTAATAATCGCAAAAACCTTTTTTTTCGATCACCCCAATACCAAGCAGAATTAGGTATGCATCGAAGAAAAGCGAGGTAAAATTCAATACAACTGTTTTTATAACTTTTCGATTAAATTTGCTTTTTTTAAATATTAGTATCATGGCTAGTTTATTTAAAAGCCACAGTAACAGCATCCCAAATTTGCTGTCTTATAATTTTCTCAGCCAAATATAAAAAATGTTGTGGATCTGCACCTCGACGATCGGTACGTCGAAGTTTACTGATAGCATGCATAGATGAAGTAACATTAACTCCTTCCTTGTAATTTATAATCTGTCCACCATGAATAATTATAAATAAAAGCTCTTCAGCGTGTTCATCAAACAAAATACTAATAGGCACATTATTGTCACCGGGTGCAATGTATAACATTTTATCTTTATTCCACATTAGAGTTTGATGTTAAGCTTTCAGATTATCTTTCCTTTAAATATGTTTACTAACTTTATCATTATCAATCTCAGCATCATATTAAAAATTATTTTAGGTTTCCTCTTAAATGGTTGTATTATAAGATAAATATAGTGGTGTCTGCACCAAATGTATTAACTAGTCCTTAATACTTTTTTTTTACAAGACCATGAGCGTAACTTGATTTATGTATTAAATTTTTCGTAAAGAATACATGAAAAAAAATGGTCATCTTAATTATTTTTTAGAAGTTTATGACTGTTGTTTAAACATCAAATGTCTGAGTTCTTTTATTTGCATGAAAGAGATTCTTGGAAAAATAACTCACTGTTCAATAAGATTTAGCTCTAGTAAATGTGATAGAATGACTGGATATGAAAATTTGTAGTAAGTGGATAATAATGGAATTTACCCAAAGATTTTTTACACGTAAAACAAACTGCCACTTCTATTATACCGATAACAAAATTCTATTTAAATATTTTCATGTGCTGCAAATAACGATTGCAAATCTTTTTTCCACAAAAGCATATCGCTAACTGCGCAAGAATGACTAAAAGTATCGTATAACAAATTGTTAAAAAATATATATGTATAAATGAATTATAGTTTATGCATTTCACCACAACTTCATTATTATCAATTTTCCAGTCAACGTCAGTTTCCCAAACATCATCCGAAGGCTCACGAAAGTTTTCAATATCGATTCTGTTTTGTAAAATATGAAACTTGTTTAAAAATATAAAAATGTAAAAATTGAAACTTGAATTAATGGTGTAAAAAGCAAGTTTGTTTAATGCAAATGGATAAAATTCGGAAAATCGTTCACTTCAAAACAAGCGAAGGCTTATCTTACAAAATCAACATTTCCATCAATTAAGTAACAATTTATGCAAATATTTGTATCATATAATCTTGCAAATATATATGTGCAGTTCATGTCTCCGTACTCGTGGACACTAAAGAGTATCTCTTTTGCAATTTTGGGAAATATAAAAAAAAAATTATAAATGCTCATAAACACAAAAAAAAAGATTGTTGTAGTAGCCACCTCAGTTCTGATGATGTAATAGTAAGATTGAAAAGTTTCTAGAAACAATAAGACAATTAATTTGTAACTGGCTTAGATGGATTATCTCTATTATAATTTAAAATAACATCTGGTTGAGCACAAGTAACACTATACTTATACAGGGTCTTATTAAATTATGTTAGTATACAGACAGTCTCTTGTATCAAGCATGGATCACTATGTAACGAGGCATTCGTGTGTAAATTTGTGCACATGTTTTGTCTTGGCTCCTGATTAATTTTGTTTTTTTTCTCTCAAAAAAAAACTAAAAAAAAAAAAAAAGAAAAGAAAAAAAGTTTTGATTACAAACTAGTGGTATAATGTTTATTTGAGAATAAAAATTAGTAACAACTGTAATTCTATTATGTTGAAAAATTAATTTTGAATTAGTAGAAAATACAGAAGATTTACTTATTTTTAACTTTAAGTAAAAAACGATAACGTGTAATACCTTCATAGATCAGAATTCTGTTAAAATGATGCAGTATCAAGTTGAGACATTTTTTTATGTCATTTAAGTTTTTTTCTATATCTGTAACATTATTGAGCATTTATTATTTTACGAAAAAAGTGAAAAGTACATTAATGAAAAGTACTTAAAAAGTTTATGTACAAAATTAAAGCTTACTCGTCAGATTTCTCATTAAAATATTGATTTCGTAAATTTAACCATTGTAATGTAGGCATAAGTGATTGTGACATCAGAATGTCTGTATGTGTTTCCTCTAATTTATTGAAAGAAGGGCATATACTTTATTTTCTTGTAAAATATTTGCTTTTTGTTTTATACTTATTATCCAACGATTCCTGTGATTTCACTTAAAACTTACGTTGTTCTCCAAATTTTCGAACTTTTTCTGTTAAATTACATAACGGTGAAATATTGTTGTAACATATTAATTCTCTTTGTAGCTCATTTTGCTGTTTATTCTCTTGCGGATTTTGCTGTTGATTTTATTACCGATTCTTGTTTTCTTTAAATGATCTTGTATGGTTTCGATGTAGCCTCAACAGTGTATACATAGAGTCAGAATTTGATTTTTTTTTTAACTGATGTTAAAAAATAGAAAAATGGACTCATCTCTTCTCTTATGCTTTGATTAATTTAAAAAATACGAAAATTCTTGTTTGGGGTGGCAAAATACGAATTCGTTTGTGCTGTGGCATACTTATGTATTTCAAGAGGATTAAAACTTTGATATACATTATAGGGAGACGTAGTCCATTGTTTTTTCATCAATTTCTTTGACTTTCTAAATTTTGATTTTAAAGGACTTGAACCTATTTCAACTGAAGCCTGTTGCGGTCGTAGTTTAAAATTAATGATAGCTAGGGTCACCATGTTAGAGCCAAAATGAATAAGGTAAAAAATAAGGTTTATGAGTGCATTCGAAAACTATTGGAAGTCCATTTCACATAGAATTTTATATATATGTGTATATATATATATATTCTCTTCTCCTCATCTTGTACAATAGAGCGAATATAAAACACAGGCAGAGAAGGGAAAGCAGTGCTGTAGGTGGTAAGTAGGGATGGACTTGTGAGGGGACGTCAGTAGGAGGTACAAGAAACNAGCAAAACCTCGCTCTAACTCTTACGACTGTATAATATAGGAAGATATATATATATCTTCATATATTATACAGTCGTAAGAGTTAGAGCGAGGTTTTCCTCCCCCCTGCGCCCCCTTAACTTCCCCGCGCTCACCTAAGCTCCCCCTCAGCACCCCATCAAATAAGGTAGTTATTCTTTTATTTTCTTGCATTTTTCGAGTAATCCTACTTTTTTGCTAGCTCCCCCCCGCTCTCATATATTAACTGTTACAAGTGATCTAATTTTCACATATAATTTTATTTGACCATAACACATCATATCACGTACGACATCTAAAACAACAAAACTCTGCGACCCAATACTCTCTCGAACGCCTTGGCTTGACTCAGCTCTGCTTTCTCGATGTAGACTAAAATATGATGGGGTCATTTTTCATATTAGCCTGAAAAACACCAAAACTCGAGTCGATGTAAAATTTGAGGTTTAAGGGTTGTTTTAATGCCCTGTGTACGTATGTTTGTGTTCTATTATGTTTTATGCGAGGAAAAAGGAAAGGACGACGGAGACATGTAGCCAGTGAGACGAGAAAAGAGAAGCGCACGCGGTAAATGCGGCAATAATAAGAAGAAAGGTGCATTTTAAATAACTATAAGTGATGTTATGTTAGTACTGTGTGCGCAGAGATATATACGTGTACATTTTAGTGTGAATCGGTAGATCTGTGGGAAAATAGATGGGTTGACGAACCGTAGCGATTATTGTAATTATCGATTGTATTCTATTTTTTGGGTCTTCTGTAAAATTGTATTGCGCCGGGAATATAGGAAGTTGTGTATAAACGTGTAGTTAAGGGGAAGAGCGAGACACGCGCAAGCTAGGTCATATGAGAGAAGTAGGGGAAATAGAGAGATAGAAGAGATTTCGAAGTAGTAGGACGCGAGCAGCGAGACTGAGTGGACTCCTTGACGGGCCTTCGAGAGGGAAGGACGTAGAGCGTGTGCCCCATCGAGACGTCTAACCTACGTCCGTCACCAGCTCTTAGCGATCTACGGGAGGCATCATCTGCAGCCTGGCTAAAGACTACGCAATCATGAAGAGAAAGATGGCAGTAGGCGACATCGCGAGGACACGACGCCGATAACTCCCTGGAGATGGGGGCCTGGAGGTATTTTGCGTGGTGCGTGGTGAGGTTAGAGACTAGTGGGAAAGTGAGGGAGAGGGACATAGTATGTGGTGCTGAGGTGACGTTGTGTGAGTGTAGGATGTTTCGAGGGTAAGGGTAAAAAGCGGGCTAGTGGATGAGTGTGTGTGGTTGAAGGTACTGGGGATTTTGTTGAGGTAGTGAAGTAGAGTAAAAAGTTTACAGGAGGGGTCGAGGTTGCTAACAGAGTGCGAGAGCGAGAGTTTGTTGCGTGGGCTTGAGAGGAAGACGTTCGGGTCACGGAAGAGAGCTTGGTGGGCGTGATCGCTTGAATAGTGGATAAGTCAGGGCATTCGAGATGACGGGAAACTGTAACACTGCGTGTGAGAGTGTGTGTGTGTGTGTATCGAAATCGAAGCGTTGTTTGAGTCTTGGAAGTCGGCGAGAGGTCAGATATCCGCTGCGGTAGGGCGTTATACGCGTGTGTATTCGAAGGGAAGCGTTGTCTGAGTCTCGAGAGTCGGCGAGGGGCCGGCTGACCGTTGTGGTAAGACGTCGTAGAGTTCGTTTGTGTGTGTGAGTGTTTTCAGCGTTGTCCGAGACTCGGTAAATCAGCTGGTGAAGCCGCCGGTAGGACACCCTGCAGACTAAGAAAGGATGCGTGGTGCATGTCCTCGTCATCGGGTTAATGCGTGAGGTAGCTCGTGATCGAAGGCGTGTCGTTGTAGCCAAGTGCTCTCGTGATCGAACTGGGTTGTCGTAACCTCAAAGCGAGCTATTCTCTAGGTCAAGTGCGGGAACTGTGGGTGTGCGTGTGCGTGTAGATGTAGGTAGGTGTTCGAATGCGGGGTATAAGAGCAAAGGTGTGTGTGTGTGTACTGCGAATTGCGAGTTAGCGCTGGAAGTAGCGTCGATTCTCTAGAAGTGTTCATCTCTTGTGAATAAAATAAAGAGTAGTCTAAAACTTAAATTCGTGTTAGTGTGCTTATTTGTATGAGTGTGAAATATTCACATCCTGATCATTTTTCTCAGGAACTGTCCGCCTCCCGACGGACAGTCCACGGCGGGGCCTCCTCTAGGTAAGGAGTCTACATCGAGAGAGCAGAGCTGAGCCAAGCCAAGGCGTTCGAGAGAGTATTGGGTCGCAGAGTTTTGTTGTTTTAGGTGTCGTACGTGATATGACGTGCTTTAGTGCGTTGTATCGGGACGGTTTCGCGTCGACATGAAAACGTCGATTCGGGACCAAAAATGCAACGTTACACTATATATTTTGTGACTTAATAAAGTAGAAGAATAATTTTGATTTGTAAATTCATTAGATCATCTGTATAAGCGATTCGTACTATATACACTATTCGTCAAAAACGTGGACCGACAGTGTTGCCCTACACACAATATAATAACACACACTTACATGGAGACACTAATACATTAATGAATCAAAAGTGAGTGGCCCTGGTGCCCTTTGGACTTATCTTTCACTATACATTTGTCTTTAATACTGCAACTATAGCTAGTATAACTATATATGCAACTCGTGAGGTAAGATAAAAGTAGGTTACGAGGCCTACTGCTCAATGCGTACCTCACTCACGTTCCTTGACGCGCCTACGTGTGCCCTTACTAGGCAGCCTAAGAAGGGCCTCACAAACTAGAGAGGCAACCAGGTAACCAATTTTTATTTCTGCTCGCGTATATTTATAATTTCATATACGACGTTGTATATAACGTCAAAAAAGATCGGAGGTCTTGGAGACGGCAAAACTTCACTACTTCCAAGTTGGTACGACTGACTCTAAATACAGCGGCAGCGGAGCAGCAGCAGCTTAACTAATATATATGCCTACACATCTTCAACTGCTGCAGCAAATGAACAGATTGGGGAAAGCATGTTGAACTGTCCATTTTTTCTCAGTTCACCCCCAGACCTAGAATGGCATAAAAAAAGCTTGTTCAATATTCCTTAAAGCAGCAGTGTTTATTCGAATTGCACACACTTTTCTACAGTAAATGTGATAGCAGCACTGCATGGCTAACGACTTACAAGCGTGACAAACTTTTAATATTTTCTAGTTTTGCACCCTTTTCTAACGCCTACCATTATATACACTCATAACTTTTAGTTGGCAACTAGCTCTCATTGAGTTAAGCTGAAATCTGTTTTTGGCTAGTTATCAAACAGTTAATATTTTAATTTACCACAGTAATGATTTTAAGGTAGGTAATCATAGTATAAATTATGTCAGTATCAATGACATAATGTTAGAATTGATATTTTCAGAGAGTAAGTTTCATGAAAAACTGATCATTTCAAACACGTGTTGTGAGTGTAACATAACCTTGTAATTACAGAAAAACTCATGATACAGCGGATAAGACTTAATGAAAACAGTTATATCTTACTTGTGCCTTGTTAAACCAGTGTTGTAACTAAATGTCGTATAATTTAGGAAATAAAAACTCAGTGAAACTCTTGCTTAGTGCAACTCTCAAACAGTTACGCTCTCTACACTTACATATACACAATCATGACAATTTTACTATTACATTTGCTTTAGTGTGAATACACACACTTAGTGCTCACAAACTCAGTAGGGACATTCAGTGACAATTGACTTCTTATTGACTTAGTGTTTCTATTTACTTTAATATTATTAAATATTATTGTTTTACACAAACCAAAAAACAATTAAGAATTTTTATGATTTTGTTGAAAAACTATGAGTAAATATTGTTTAGAAAAGTAACACTTTTTTTTTGTATTGTTAATATATCAGGCGTAATTAAAGTTTGTGATTATTATACTTATTTCCTTATTCATTCATTTAAATTTTATCAGTGCCCTCCAAAGAAATTGGAAATTCAAGGTGATCAGTTATCCGTTGGGGGCGAGATGTGAGGAATAAATAAACACAACTAGAGCTCATTAAAATTCGTTCTCTCACTTTATTTTATTAATGCGCAACGTTTCGCTGACATATGTGTCAGCCTCATCAGGCTACAAAATTTAAAATCAAAATTTATACAATAAACGATTTGGTAGACTCACACACTAAAACACAATGAGTTTACAATATCAATTATTACCGCAGGCACGCGAGAATTTGTGAGTGTATTGACTTATTCGTCACCTGTCGAAATATTGACTGACTATAAATTGTACAACACGCCAGCACGTATATAGGCGACGGTAAAGGGCGATGAGCTCTAAAATTTATACACTGCATTTGTCTGTTTATGTTTTTCCGTTTTATCTTTTCCTAAACAAACTATGTGGTTTAGTGTTTTGTTGAAGAGAGGGTAGGTGTGCATATTGTAGGGTCTTAACATGGTTGAGATTTTTTTAAATTTATTGTCTATACAAGGCCCAATTGCCCAATCGTCTGACATATTTTCTGGCAAAAGTAATTTACAACAAACTTAAGAACTCAGTTGATGTTCTAAAATCACACATCAATGACAGCTTCGAATTAAAAAACAAACTAAAAAATACACAACCCACTGCTAACTACAGATTAATCTCATTAGATGTCAGCTCCCCATTTACTAATATTCCTTTAGAGTTAGTACTGAGGAGTATCGATCGACGTACATTGACTATAATGAATAAATGTTGAATCCCTGTTGAAGATATTCAATAATATACAAAATTTTTATTTAATAAGACTTTTCTTACTTTTGACAACAATTTCTACCAACAAATTTTCGGCATGCCAATGGGTTCGCCCATTTCACCTTTGTTCACTGACCTTGTAACGGATGACCTAGAAAGTGACTGTCTCTCCATTTAAAAAAAAAATTACACTGTTACTTCATCCTTTTGTTTTCGTTACGTAGATGATGTATTACTTTTTATTGACGTTGACCACATTGACCAAATAGTAAATGTCTTTAATTCGTATCATCCCAAACTACAGTTTACATATGAAATAGAGATTGACAATGAACTTAACTTTTTAGACTTGATCATAATCAGAAATATGAATCATTTTAAATTTGACTGGTTTGAAAAGCCTACTTCTTCTGGACACATCTTAAATTATTTTTCTCGTCATCCAGTTAGCTACAAAAGAAATGTTGTGTTTAATTTAGGTGATAGAGCAATGTTACTTTCCAGTACATGTTTTCATGGTGTGAATATTGCCAGAGTAAAAAATCTTTTGACAAGAAATAATGATCTTTCGAATTTTATTAATAAAAATGTAAAGGTTAAATTAAAAAGACACAAATACATGAATCACAACAAAAGCACCATAAACACTTAGCCTTTGTGCAAAATTGGTATACCATATATGAACAAAAATTTTGAAAAAATCTAAACCATGTTAAAACTCTACAATATTCAGAAAAGAAAAGGCTTAGAAAAAGATAAAACGGAAAAACATAAACAGATAAAAGTAGTTTATAAATTTTACTGTAAGAATTGTCCTGCGTCATATGTGGGTGAGACAAAACGAGCTGCTGAAGTCTGCAGTAGTGAACACAGTAAAAATGAAAATTCTGATTCAGTCGTTTGCGCACATCAAGAATCGATTCACCGGAGTCATATCCTAGTATGTGAAATATGTATCGTAGTATAGTTGATATTTTTCACAAATGGGGAATAGAGTTCCACAATGCTAGTCGAGATAATCCGAAGAGATTCACAGCAAAGCTGTGTAAATGTACGCTTACGGACGAGTTAACATTAGAGGATGTAGAACGAGCTTTACCCGTGGTACTAGACGTGGAAACAAAACACTAGTGCCGTAGGGAGAAATTTTTGTGGAGGTCAATGTGAGAAATGGCGGATGCCTTTCGATTACAATTAGGGAATGGAGAATGGCAGGGGATGCTATTGAGGGAAATCGATAGGCGCACGCAAGGGCCAAGCGAGGACGTGGCAGCCTACTTGTCAAAAATCCGAACCCTCATGGACCAAGTAACCCCCCGTTCACCATGAAAGAGCAGGTCAATGGAGCAAATCAAAGCCTGTACCCTAGTTATTAAGGCCCAATAAACTGTGCTCACATGAGGAACTTTACAGATTTTTTTGTACTAGGAAAAGAGGTAGAATCAATTAAAAGTTAGGATAAGGACTACCAACTTTCTCCCAGACCCGAAGAATCCCTTTTTCCCTTGATAGTGTATCAGCCTCGCCAATAAGTAACAACCAGAAAAGTAGCAGTGGTAGAGTCGATAATGAATAATAATAACGTGCTAAATGCTTTTCAATGCAGAAAATCAACGGCCAAAGTTGATACTAACGGTCAGTGGAACCAGGCCAGCGCTCAGGCAAAACCTACTGCAGAGCAGGGTCTCATTAAAAACACATGTAGTGGGGAAGGTCAGAAGGGTGCAAAATCGAATGCGTGTTTTATTTCTAAACAAGGGGGATACTGGCGCAGGAGTTGTTCCGAAGCTATCTACTGCTGGAAGTGTGGGAAGATCGGTAATAAACGGGTGAAATGTAGGAATTGTAATATTCCGAGGCGGAGAAACTTGTAGGAGGGGACGCGTTAGAAGTCGGTCTAACGCGTCTTCTCCTTCAAATTTTTTGCTACCTTTCCAGAGCGACAATAGGCTTGAACACTACCTACAACTAAGTTATTGATCGATGTTAGGAAAAATGTACATAGTTCTATTCAGAAGTTTTATTTGGTATGCACTAGGGGCACGCCCCCAATAAGAAAATTATGGAGGATTATTGTATACATACTTTGGGGGTGCACGTTAGGCAACTCGGTGGCAATTGGGCTTCTAAGGAGAGTACAGGATGCAGTCTTCATGAGGAAGGAGTAAAGTGATGTAAAATACGCGGGTATTAGTTTAGGAAAACGTGTCAGCACGATGTTCAAAAAGATGCATCTAATTGGCTTAGGAACATGGGGTGACAGAATGTTTCCCATATTGCGACGCAGGCGTGCGAGGCGGCAGTTATCAACAAATAACGGAATAACGCCAGACAAAAAGGGTAAGTTAATTGACAACAAAATAAGTCCGTGGAAACTCACAGGTGCTGACGGAGTACTAGAAATTTTATCATTGAACAGCAAACGGAGGCACTTTCTCAACTTCAGTATTAACGGGAAATTAGTATCTACGTTGATCGATAGTAAGGCGGCACATTGTTATTTGGGTAATAATTTTTCAAAAAGATTTAAAAAATTTGATCCTTGTTAGTCCACAGTAATAGTAGCAAATGTCATGCCCATTTTGTTAACAGGCACCATTAAAGTCGACCTTGAAATTGGGTGTATAAAAGACTCCATTGAGTTTGGACTGGCAGACGGCCTAAAATATGAAGCAATCATGAGCATTGACTTCTTACGCCAATTTAAAATTTAGATTGATTATAGCACGGACTTATGGAGTCAAGATAGGATAATATGGAAAAAGTTCTGTTCAATAGAGAAAAGTTTCACTTGTTGCTCAGCTGCAGCTGCAGTTGAAGGATTACATTTACTATCTCCTCAGGAATTAGATGAGTTGACCCAACTTATGGACAAACTAATACCATCACGTCCCGAAAATCTAGTCATCACTATAGTTACTAAACATCGAATAGATGGACAAGGTCAGTCACTGATCAAACAGCGACCACCGATATATCCCTATGGTGCTACAAATAGCACATGACGAAATTGAGAGGCTCAAACAGGAAAACATCATTGAAGAGTCAGAAATTGCGTGGTGCTATCACTAGCCCCAAAAGCTAATGGAAAATTCCGATTTTGCATCGACTACAGGAAGTTAAATGAGGTCCCCAAAAAATGCCCACCTGATGCGCCTGATAGACGATATCCTTGATAAACTTTGCAAAAAAAAAGTGGTTTCAAAGATAAACCTCAGCGAAGACCATCACCAGATACTGTTGGAAAATGACAGTAAGGAGCTGACAGCCTTCGCGGTGTCAGATCGAGGTCTCTATCAGTATATACGGATATCTTATGGCCTCACTAATGCGCCTGCTACCTTTCAAGCAATTATGGATAAGATCCTTAAACCATAATGTGAGCCCTATGTCTACACGTACATGAACAATATTATTATCGTAACGGAAAACTTCCAAAAACATAATAAATGGCTTGGGATTGTCTTGAACGCTCTTAAGGAAGTCAACTTAGTTATAAATCGTAAAAAATCAGAGTTTGGATGTACCAAGGTAAAGTATCTTAGGTATAAGGTCAATAAATACGGATTACACTTCGACCCAGATAAGCTCAAACCAATCGTCGAATACCCAGCTCCAACTAACCTAAAACAACTGAAGCGGTTTATTGATGTGATTGGTTGGTATGCTCGTTTTATTAAAGGATTAGTGGACCTTAAAACACCCCAAACGAAGCTTATGTCTAAGGACGTCAAATTGGAATGAACCCTCGATCAGGAAATGGCATTCGAGAAGTTAAAGCAAGCGTTAACTGAAGCTCTGATACTTGCAAAGCCTAACTTCTCAAAACTGTTCGTGTTGCAAACTGATGCTAGTAATTATGCAGTTGAAGGGGTTCTTACTCAGTAAATAAATGGAGAAGAACATCCCATCCGCTATGTAAGCAGAATTTCAAGTAAAGCCAAGAAAATTTATACTGTAACGGAAAAAGAATGTCTAGCAGTACTTTGGTCGGTAGACCGCCTTCGAGGTTATTTACAAGGGGAAAGTTTTACTGTGATCACTGATCATAGTAGCCTTTTATGGTTAAATACACTCAACGATACGGTAGGTAGGCTATCCCTATGGAAGATGTTTGGTACAAAATGCTGATCAAGTCAGTAAAATGGACTTCCCATAAATTCTCTAATTGAAAGATCTCCGAAGGCTAATTGTAGCATCATAAACCGAATACCTTAATAGACCCTGTACTGCCAGATCTCAGAGCATGGAAAATTGTCCTTCTAAAAGAACTAAAATTTACAGTACTACAGAAAGTTTATTCAGAGCCCCAGGTAGCACATTTAGGAGTTGACAAGAATTTTTGGCACCTAATCAGGTACCGCTATTGGCCAGGATGCTATCATGACGTCGTAGGATTTGTCAAAACATGCCAGAGGAATAAGGTTTTGCAGCAGGCTATGGCAGGTTTGATGGGGGAGAGAAACATCGAACAGCCCTGGATGATGGTAGCCGCTGACATACTTGGGTCAAAGCCCCTTTTTAAAACTGGAAATCGATATGTCCTAGTTTCTTAAGATGTCTTTACAAAATATGTGGAATTGCGACCTCTTCGCAAAGCAGACGGCAAGAACGTATGAAAAGCATTTGAGGAGTTAATTTTTAACCGGTAAGGAGTTTCAAAGTACATACTCGGATAACGGAACGGAGTTCATAAATAAGTAGATGAAAGAAATGTGCGCCAACTCAGATGTTGAACATACGACAATACCACCGTACCACGTGCAAGCGAATCCCACTGAGAGAATAATGAGGGCACTTAACCCCATGATAAGCTCTTTCCTGGACAAAAACCATCAACTTTGGGACGTCCATCTCCGAAAATTTGCCTTCGCGATAAACACAATGAAGAACGCATCCACTTAAATGTCTCCGGCATTCCTAAATTTCAGTAGAAACCAGCCCCCTTGACACTGACCAACAAACCTATTGTTACGTCGGCGAGATGTACTATTGGAGTTTAAGATTTCGCTTAATAACTCGGGACACACGCTGGGCACGTTAGTGGGACGCGGAGATAAAGGGACAGTTCTATCTAACGACGTGATATTTGCAAAGAGGCTATAACTGTTGGAATACAACTTGAAGCAATCAGTATGCAAAGAATGTCCCAATGCACTTATTTTGCGGGCGGTGCACCGAAAGTTAGTGCTTTTTATCCAGAGCGATATACTAAAGGGTATCTCGTTCGCAATCTAGACGACGACAGCACCATTACCAAAAAAGAGGCTTGTTTCTCGCGACCGGACTCTGATGTATTAATACTGTCGCAAGAACCGACTTTTGCTTTAATTCTGTTGGTTCTTGCCCCGATAGTACCACTACCGTGGTGGATAGTGGCGTGCACAAAAAATAACTTTTCTATTTTTAAAGGTCCACGGGTACAAATATCGTGGCGAATATTGGTGCATGCGTAAACAACTCTAGGTAATTTTCAAGAATCCTTGGGTTCTAATATCGTAGCGTATATGGGTGCACGCGTAAACTACTTTTAATAATTTTCAAAGATCCTTAGGTACCAATATCGTAGCGGATATAGGTGCACGCGTAAACAACTTTTAATAATTTTCAAAGATCCTTGGGTACCATTATCGTAGCAGATATAAGTGCACGCGTAGACAACTTTAAATAATTTTCAAGGATCTTTGGGTACCAATATCGTAGCGGATATTTGTGCACGCGTAAACAGCTTTAAATAATTTTTAAGATTCTGGCTGAAAAGAGGTTAAGCCGAAAAAAAAGAATACTAGGAAATTATAACTTTCACACTTACTTATATTTGAATATAACTGGAGTACACAGCGAACCAGTACGAGCCGAGGTTAGTGAAGAGGTTTTTGCTACGCGCTCGTGGAGGACTAAGTGATAGCAGAGGTGGACTCTAACTATTCAGTCAACCGTTCGAGGGTGAAAAATAAATATTAACTGGGTCTTTACCTCGTGGTAGACTGGGAGGTAGCAGAGGCGGACTCTTACTACTTAGTCTACCGTTCAAGGGGTCCAAATTAACAGAGTCTCTGGGCCTTATTATAAGGAGTAGCGGACCTCGGTGAGGCGCTGGTTTGATAACAACGCAGGAGAGCTTGCCGGGGGAAAATCTTGCAAAAATGACAATAGCTAAAAATCCCATTGGCTAGAACTGCCCTAGTATAGCCACTCAGAAATTGGCTCTTCCCACATCCGGTTCACTCTCCTCTTTTCGCTAAGAGAAGAAAAGGAGATTCACTTGCTCATGCCGTTCCTTTCCCTTTTACAACGAAGTTGACAGAATTTCAATATATTTTAACCTTTACATTATGACAGAATATTATTAATATTTACTAATGCTAAACATTGGTTGTTTGTTCAGTTAATCTCATTGCAAAAAGAGCAGTGGAAATCGCTTAACAATTCGATTGATGCTTGGGTGAACAAACGATCGGTGATTTATCAATTAATGCTACTCCTTAAGCGCTAAAACGGTGGCTGCAGACGTACTTACTTATAATTAGTGGTGGTATTTATAATAATAGTAAAAATAATAATAATAATAATAGTTTTCATAGAAATAATAATAATAATAATTATAATAATAGTTTTCATAGTAGTAATAATAATCGTTATAATGATAATAAGAATAGCAGTTGTTAGAATACTAGTGCTTTGCCTGTTGTGAGTTAACATAATTTGTTTTACCGATAGTTTGAACGTTCATAATGTTACAAAAATCATACGGAATTTCGGTAGAATTTTGGGAAACACGTTTTTCTGCTGCTAGTAGTTGAAGAGAAAGTCGTCTCGTGGTACCGTAGGGAATCACAAACTCTGTTACCTTTATTGGAGGCAGGCGTACGGACTCTCTCTCCGAGTCAAGAAAAGGGGAAGGGTTACTTTCCGTTTTCCTTTACTTTCGGGAAAAAATGCTAGCAGTCAACTAGATTACAAATTAGACTATTGCAGTATGTTTATAAAATTATTAATGCGATGCAAAAAGAGTTACTCTGTAAATCATGATCTTGCAAACTTTGATGGTAAAAATCAGATAATTCCTTGAAGGTTACTAATGTTGTGTACCAGGATTGTTATAGTTAATATGTAATGTAGTTGGTTGCGACGATTCTGGCTTGTAATAATATTTTCGCTCATCTCTATGTATTAATTCTAAGCTATCCTAATGTTCAACTTAATGTTAATCTAAAAATAGATTTGCATTTGGTATTTCAGTTTAACTGTTCTCAGTTTAACTTTTACATCTATGGTTGTCGAAAAATATTTTGTTTCTCATTTCCGGTCAGCATAGGTCAGCGTGCATGCACATAAATTATTATTGTACTGCATGTATCAGTCACTTGCAGGTGATTCACCTCTCTTTAGATGCACGTTGGTCCTTGCTCAAGTGCTTTTAAAACAACATTCCTAGGGAATGAGCAGAGGAAAAGTTATTGGTAATTTTAAGTTTACCGACGTTACACTATGAACGGGGATCTCTCAGATATTCGGAGTACTGAAAATTAGGAAAATAGTATTCAAAGGCTAGCGCTTATAAGGGATTTATTAAAGAAGCACCTCGATGAAGCAAGGGCTCGCCAAGTGAAATATTATAACAAAAATCATTGACCCGAACAGTTCTAAGTGGGAGATCTAGTCTTATGAACAAATCACGTTTTCTCCTTAGCCAAGATAGAATTTTCAACGAAGTTAGCCCCTTAATTCATAGGTACAATGCAAGATTCTTAAGGCGTTGTCGAAAATGATAATGGAGGTTAGAGACATTGAATCAGGAAAAACAATAAAAGCACACATATAAGACTTGAAAAAGTATACCCCACCCCAAACGACAACCTTAAGTCCTACAAATAATGCCCCCACAGAACAAAAGGTCGAGATGGTCGTGGCTGCTCAGCCCACGGCAAGACCCGTGGGTTCCGGCTCAGTACGAAGAACCAAGAGAGTACGTCAAGGCCAAGCAGTATCCTTTTGCGACAAGGAGAGGCTGGGTTTCAAAACCCTGAGAGATTATGCCACTCTCGGACTTGGACCAATTCCGGAACAGGCAATGGCTAAGATAGGATAGGCGGTAACGCCAGGAAGCGCCGATCAACCACACGTCAATGGTCCAGCCGATTGGGGACGACGATTTTGATCATGCTGCGTGGATCCTGGGAACAAACCAGCCTGACCTGGTAGTCCAGTCCCCCCTTAAGACCATTGAGGAGCGGCTGGAACCGGAACAAGAGCCGGTAGCAGGACAGGAAGGTGCAGCTCCGGAGTTTCTGGATATTGAGAATACGGGAGAACGACAGACCGAGGAGATCAATCCCCAGCTTACTCTTCCATCCCTCATGGCGTTGAAAGTGACGTGGCCAGCCCACATCCCATGCCCGGCAGCTGGTAGCACTTGGAGCCGTTCTCCAATTCCAAAGGAGGAGATCTCACTGCCGGAACCAGTCCCGGACTCACTCTGCTGGGGATGTGGACGAGTGGGACATTAATACGCGCACTGTCGTTGGCCCAGGACGTGGAGGTTCTACCATCGATGTGGCCTCAGGAACGTCACTGTATCGCAGTGCCCAAACTGTCAAAAAAATTGGCAGAAAGAACGGCAGGAGTTTCTGGCCAAATAGGCAAACCCTTACCCCTACCACCCCCAATTTTTTCTTTCTTTTTTTTCTTTCTCTTCTCGGTATTTAATTTTTTTTTCTTTCTCATCTCGTACTTTTCATTTTTTTTTTTTTTTTTTTTTAATTTTCTGAGTTTTCTCCTGCCTTATTTCCCTTACTCCTTAATGTTTTTTATTTTTAAATATTAATTATTATCAGTATATATTACTCTATGTTTTTTTTTTTGCCTTAGTGAAGTTTTTTTTTTCGTTTCTCTTGTTTACTTTTTTTTTAATCCCCTAGGACGGCCCACGTTGATAAAAGTTAATAAATAAATATTTTGGTAGAACGGTGTTTTTTTTTAATATCATTTGATCAAATATTTGAGCACCTTAATCCATTCATAGTATATTCAACACAACTAACCATAAAGTATTACACAATGGCCGAGATGCATAGTACCAATAGCCCGGTATTTTTTAATACAGCAAGAATTCGTTGGCAATTACAAGTCAAGGTACACGGAAGTACAATTTGGGTTGAGAGAGCCCGTTCACTTACTGAACTTATACAGTTCAACGCAATGAGGCTTTCACAGTCTGATGTTTGTGTTGATACAGTTTGACGCACCGCTAAGCTGTAAGAGCCCGAAGAGAGGGGGTGAGCAAGCCCAAGGCTTTGGACTCGCTCATGACAATCTCAGAGGCTCACGGCCTGACGATAAATATAGATATATACACAGACAGAAAAAAGAGTCTGAGATGTGGAGACAGATACGTATTACGTAACTGTATGTATAATTCCTATATAAACGTATATGATACCTACGTCCGCAGTGACATGCATGGCTGAAGATTATAATCTTTTCAATGTTAAGATTATGAAAAACAATTATTTTAAATAAATAACATAAATTTTGAAGGAAAAATAATAACCTTAGTAATTTTGTATACAGTTCTTATTCCTGTAAATTGAAAGAAAGATTTGTACAGAGATTCAATTAAACATCATATCTTATTGCTACATACATTTCACCATTGAGTCTTACACATACGCTAGGATCAATATTTAGTAACATTTTAAAATAACGTAACTGTTTTGTTAGTGTATTTATTGTCACTTCAAAAGTATAGTAGTGGTGTTTAAAATATAACATATATCCATTTGCCGATGTGAAAAGTAAATTTCACCAAAAAAATAATAAATTTTCGTAATTATACTGAACTGAGGACCATCATCACTAACATTGCTGATAATTTTACTAATACGTATAAACTACTTAGTAAACAACATTAACAAGCTTTACAGCATGTAAATAGTTAAAACGGCCGCAGCTGATGCGTACCCATGCTTTGCACGTTGTAAGAAAAAAGAAATGCAAACATATGCACATAAATACAATTAGTGTATAGCGCTGCACACTTTTTCCTTCTCTCTGACTATATACATGCATATATGCATCTATATTTATCATTAGACTGTGAGCCTCGGGGATTGTTATGAGAGAGTCCAAAGCCTTGGGCTCGCTCGCCCCCTCTCTTCGGGCTCTTACAGCTTAGCGGTGCGTCAAACTGTATCAACACAAACATCGTACTGTAGTAGCCTTACAGTTGGTACTGAGTAAGCTTGATGTTGTATTAGACTCTAACTACACAACTTTTGCACTCTCTCAACCCAAATTATATCTCCGTGTATTGGCAAAATTTAAGCATGGGAAAGCTGGGTGGTCAGGTGAGAAATACACATGTAATACACTATGGCTCTGGTGATTTGAAGTGGAAGTAAAGGAGTCATAACAAGATTTATGGAACAAATTTTTCAAAAAAAAAAAAACAAAAAGCAAAAAATAAAATAAAAAATAAAAATTTTACTTTATTTTTACTTTCGCTCCACGATCACAATTTTGTTATATATATAACTTTCACTATTGTTAATGTCAAATTTTTTGTTCTAATAATTCATAGAAAATATTTCTGTAAACATCTGTAAATATTCAAGCAAGAGTTAATGTGCTATTTTCTCATTTTTCTTGTAATGATTTTTTGTAAATGTATGGGCACACCACAGGCTAGTAAGGACAGTAGCAATAATACTACTCTGAGCAAATTACACTACAACAGCACGACATAATAACCCCACATAACAAGGTTGTAAAGTACAAACCAGTTGTATCCTGTAATGATCCGAAAGAAGAAGACGATACATCTCACTACGCAAAACAATTACACCTTGCACACTCACACAAAAGTACACTTCCATCGAGTTTTTCTAGTCTCCAGCATCAGGTCCTACACTTACAGGATAACTTAAACAGCACAAGGTGGACGTAGAATTTGTAAAAGGGGATTTGTGACGTGGCAAATCAAAAGTATACACGAGCACCTCACAGAACCCTTAACGCTGACCATAAATCGCGAGAGTCTCGTAGCTAGCTCTCTCTCTCTCTCTCCTGCGTATGGCTTACTGTAGTATGCAGAATTCTTGTGTGAAGCCAAGAGGCCACAGTGTTGGGAGTAGCTATGGAGCTCGGCTTGACTCTCCTCCAGTACGTCCTACCGGTATTCCAGAGGTATGTGTGCGTATGTGTCATGTTGAGTGAGCGAATCTAGAAACGGCAGCTGGCGGTATTGGTGTCCTGACAGCAATCCAAGTATTAGTTATCACTGTGTAGGGCTGCGTTGGTTGATAGTGTGTTGTGAGCCACATAGCATACGGTGTGCCTGTGTGGTGGAACAAGAGAGAGTTTTGAGCTCATTGCGAAGTTAGCATTGGAGCAGCGCGATGCGGCCCCAGCAGACTCTTGCCTGCCAAGCCATTGCTAAGTAGTGAAGCCGAGACCTAGTGCCTCACACACATACATGAGTCAGCCTTCACACAGTCACTCATGTTTCCCGGTGCCCTTGACGCTAATAACATTGCCAGAGGTATCAAGAATCGCTTTACTGTAGTCACATCCTGGTATGTGAAATATGTATTATTGGTACTAGGTTTAACAGTGCATGAAAGTGGTCGTCCCAACTAGCCTATCTTTCTAATTATAGAGTCAGATCAAGTTTTCTATCATGAACGTAGATACGAATAAAATGCCAAAGTTCAGTATCAACGAATTATATTCAGTGCAGCAAGCCACGATGTTGGACCGTCGCCTTCGTGTGCAACGCTGAAGTTGTAATCGAAGTTGCTGTTATAAATATAGATGGATAAGGTTTTATAATTTATAGATAGTACTGTATTACAATTAGTTTCGTGTAGTGCTGAGTTAAGCTGCAACAGGATAGTACCTCAGAGTGTATAGTATTATGGAATATTTCCTGATACATAAACAAGGGCTATTCACATTTGTTAGCTATATAATACTACCTGTTGCTGCATCCAGCGATGCATGTTATACACAAAAACCTGATTTCCTTTTAAATAACATCACGATAAAGACTCCCTTTGTAAATAAAAGGATTAACCCAGTATGCGTTTGTCGCAATCCCTAGCTAACGTGTTACAGTATTTATATGTATATCATTTATCATTGCAAACATAAAAGTACCTAAATTAAAGTAAGTTAACGTATTATGGGCCACTGTCCATATGATGGGCCACTAGCAATTAATCCAAAAAATTAAGCTCTTTAACATTATTTTTTAATTTTTATAATATTTGTAACTTATAATTAAAGTATTAAGCTTTTAAATAACCTATTATACTTATGGTTCAAATGTTTTTAAGTTCGGAAAAAATAATTTTCATGTCACTACAGCCTGATTCTGGCTGACTGGCTAGTATTGACGACCAAAAAGTGTTCTTATAGACGCTTACTCACGTCAAATATATCTACGTGTGAATTTTATACATTAATTAAATTACATATCCTTATGGCATTGAAAATAGCTTAGGGCTTGTAGATTCCAACAAAATTCTTAGTTTTTATATAAAGTTAATTTTTTTTGTATAAAATCGGTGGTCCAACGCATGGACCATAATTTTTATATATGTACGTATTATGAGCTGGGTTGTATTAGGTGGCCCGCACATTTTGGCCAGCAGTCAGTGCCTGTCTCTATTATCAGCCATGTAAACCGTATGCCCTATGGTCATAAGATAAATAATTATTAGTTATTCGTTTTGCATACAAAACATCTCGCTCCGTGTGTATGAAGTATTATCGACTGTCAACATGCCAAAAAGCAAGAGTAAGTTGTGAAATCAGTGTACTATTTCCGTGTTTGAATGAAACAAACCCAAAAACAATAACAAACCTTATACTTTACACATTAATTATATTTTCTCTTAGGCGAAGCAAGTTAACAAACATCGAATAAAAGTAAGAAAAAGATTACAAAGAAAAAACTGAAAAAAGGAAAAAAAAATTATTCCAAAGACCTGGTTCTGCAAGCTTTGGAATCCATCAATGATGAAACCCCTTTAAGATAAGCTTGGATGTGGTCTAATTCTTTCGTGTTGCAGCCAGATGTATCGACGGTTTACAATATTTTGTTTAGTCGTGCCGCTACATCTCATTTTCTATTGTCTCTGGAATCTTAAACCGTGTTATTAAAACTGTCCTTATCTAAACTACTTAGTACCCCTCTTTCTCTTGTATCTCTACTTGTCTGATTTCGCATACAAAAAGATTTATTTCTGATATTGGTACCTTAATTTGTTGATCTGTTACATTTATTATCTCCGCATATATTTTGGAAACGACATTTTCATCTTATAAAATTACTGAGTGAAATTCCCGCTTTTATGTTTTGTAGAGGGACCTAGCTGACTTATATGTGGCTGCTTTCGTCTTTTATGAGTGAATATTAGATATAATTTTCCTCGACGTTGCGGGGATTTTAAAATATTCTGATTTTAATAGTAGAATTTTGATGCCTTTTAATTCTTAGTCATCTTTTTTGGCGCTTACGAGGCCACCAAATAACTTAAACGCATCCTAGCCCATCATTTCTTTTATCTCTATCGGAAAAGTATCTGGGACTACGTGCAAAACAATTATGACACCGTTAACAGGTATTTTAGTCATCCCTAACGTACAGCGTGCTCCGTGTGTGACGCCAGTTATTAGGACTTTTTCTCTGCTCTTTATACGCGTGTTTGTAGGAAGACAGCGTTTCTTTATAATTTATACTTTGGCACCAGTATCTACGTAACGTTTTGCTCTATGTGATTGCAGCGGGTTAATGCTTAATATTACTGATGGTGGTGTGCTTTTCATACTTGATATATTTATCTTGTGGAGGGGAAGGTTCACGTTTTCACTAATATTCTTTCTGTTAGCTAAAGGGCTTCTAGTCATAATTTTTGTTTTAAAACTTCTTTTCTTGTAAATATTTTCAGCCGTTTGCGGAGCCTGCTCAAGGTCTATTTTTTCGATTTGTATTTTATCTGATTTTGTTGGCTCCTTCTCTCCCTTGGCTGCCTCTGTCTCATTCCTTTTATTCGCACTTACACTTTATGAGCGACATTCATTTGCATTGTACCCTCTGTGTTAATACCCAATAAGTGCAATTTTTATTTTTTGTTTTGCACATTCTGTGTTACTTGCATTGTTGCGTTACTCGCTTTTATACCTGGATTTTGATTTTTCTTATTTGTTGCGTCTGCTACCAGTTTCATACACAATTTTGGAGAATGTTCCTCGTATTCATTGCAGTACGAGCAGAATTAGTAATCCCCGACTCTTTCAGTTTTATCTGTCGTATCACGTACTTCTGCCTGCTCGTGATTGCGCACCTGGTCCTTTGTATCTCTCTCTCTTCTGTTCTTGCTAGGTCTACTAAAGCCTCGATTGGTGCTAGCATTATTTCATGTAGGCTTAGATCGCTTTCCATTTTTACAGTGGCTACAATGGCTTTACCCAATGCTTGTGGACTAGGGCATGTTTCCCTGTGGTTATAAGGTGATTGTATCCCGTATGCATATTGTCTTATGGCTTCTTTTTCAGCACTATCTTTCAACGCCTGTCGTTGACTAGGGAATAGTGTCGTGTCGGAGTCGTATAGGAATATTATTCTATCGCATGTTTTCTGTACGTGGCTGCTGTAATCTTCTACTAGTTAGCCTCTGTATTGCTTAATGACTTTTAATTCCACCAACAACATGTTGACACTACTAGTGCGACAGTATCTATTCTGCAGTTCTACTCGAAACTCTTCAACGGAAAAGAACTGCTAGGTGAGATATAAATTTGACTGCCTTGTCTTTAAATTTAATTACGAGTGAATCTATAAAAAATTATTTGTACAAAGGTCTTACAGTCCATGACACCGTTTTTACCATTTGTTTGAATAAAGGTACCTTTACGGGATCACCGTACAATATCGGCACGTTTATTGATAAGTGACTAAGTGACGATAACATGTTTTGAATTAGGTGTTTGTTATTCAAATTTTTTGTGTAATGCGGGAGTACTATAAATTGGTCTTGGGTTTTTGAGTAATTTGTATTTGCCCAATCCGACTCGAATTCTTCTGCAGGATGAAGTTGCCCCATAGTATTTTGTTTATAGTTATTATTGTCGTGATTTGCATTGCGAGTAATGCTATTGTTTCTGATTTCTCGTTCGCCTTGAACCACCGAGATTCGCGTTTGTGTTTGACGCAGTGTAGCCTCTCTGCATGTATGTCGTCGCAGCAGACATCTTGATTGTGTAAATATAGGTGCTGCTTAATTTGTACAGTGTTCTACAGCCTGCCTAGCTGAATCTCTAATGACATTGTGTAGGTCTGTGTAGTATTTGGCTTGCGCTTAATCGCTAGGTTAATTAGTAAACGGTCAATTTATGTTAGTCGTTATATTTTCATGCTTGGCATGGGGAGCTAATTTTTTTAATAAGGGGGGTCTATTAGTTTCTGTAGGGGGTAGTACATCAGTTCTGTTATAACTTATGTCTTGTCTATGAGATAACTGTCCTTGTCTTATATTTGGTGTTAGTTTCATTAGCATTTACATCATAAAGAGTTTCTGTTTTTTTCTGGCTTTTTGACACTCTGCCCATACTTCTAAATGATCTTTAAGGTTAATTTATACCACTTGATCATGTGTGTTTATCAGTCCTATCTCGTGTACATTCGTGTATCTATCAGTTTTCTATACTTCTCCTCCTAGTGTATCATTTGTTTCTACGTCACTCATAATATTGACCTCTGGTTTTTTTGTGTAGTTTGGCTTGTGTGTTCGTATATTTTTTTTTCGCTCACCTGTAAGACGCTGTCGTTATGATGTATTTTGTGTGAGCCTGATAGATATGCGCAGTCTTAGTTAGCGTTAGGCAACAGCCTTTTTCCCGTTTTTGCATTCCGGTTACTACTTCTTTTATTTATTGATTTATTTATAAACAAACCAGGGGGGACAAATGGGTCATGGGATCAACACTAAGAACGAAGTTCTTCAAACATGACATGAGTATAAAAACACAATTTCTCAGGTAACAAGGGGGTCGCCAAGCCCGTAGGAATAACGAAGCTCTATAAAAGTTAGTACTGCATTCATGTTGTTCACTAAACAAAAACTTGAAAAATGAATTTAAAAAAAATAGTAAAAAAATAGTTCAGTACTCACGATGGTTGAACTTCATGACAACGTCGTGTATAAATACGTGACATAAAGAACTTTTTTCTAAAAAATATTTTTGTTTTAATATTACAACTGTATTACTAGAGCATTAAAGTACTGGAGCATAATCTCTACATTTTTTATCGCCACAAAAATACAAATACATATTCCACCTATTTAGAAATTTGGAAGATTCAAGAGATAACTATAAGAGTTGGAGTCAAAAGTTGATCTCTTACTTAATGAATTACTTATTTATCGATTTTGATGCTGCTTTAATATCGATGAATGTTTGGCGTTATTTTCTTGACACCTCAAAATTTATTAATTAAATGCGTTTGAAGTTTCCTTCCAATTCGACTTCTTGTGACTTTTGGCATAAGGTAGAAGTACCACCTAGAAAAACCTAAAAAATTATGTCCCCCACGTGAAATAGCAGGAATTAATATAGTTTCAGATGATTGTTAACGAAAAAGTTATTTTTGTACAATCTTTTAAATGGAAGCTTCTTTAAACAGTACAAATTTTTATCTGTTTTATGTTCTGATAAATAAAAAAAAAAGGTTATTGTTAAGTGCTATTTCAAACTGGGGCACATTGGGAACATAACCTCAAACACTAGATGTCCCTCGTATGAAATACATTGAGTGCATATGAAATGCATATGTGTTTTATACAGGGGACAAACTGTTTTGAAAGTAGGACATAAATCTTAGTAATGTTTCATCTGACGGACACAATTCGTTATTAAAGTCTTATTAAAAAATAACCTAAATTACATTCTAAGCAGATTGAGAAATTAAAATACTAAAAATCAAGACAAAGCGCTTCTGAAGAAACGAAATTTACGCAAAACAAGTCAATGTTATTTTTTTAATAAAAATCATAAGAAAACACTTGCCAAAGACTGTTCCAAAGTGATACCTTTACCTTAGTTGAGACTCTTGTGAGTCCTGAATACTATTTTTTTCAACTTTATAAGGTTGTAATATATTTGTTGGTGAGGTAGTTCGACGTCTAATAACCCTAAAAAGGATTAGTGAGCTTCTTAATTAAAGTCTTTCTTGACTGAAGTTTCCAGAAAATGTGATTGCCTCTATACCTCAGGGTAATATAATCCTCTCTGGCCTGTTATTGCAGCACCACATTAATCGAAAAGAAAACTACAACGTTCAAAGCTTTAGAGCTAGTTGTAGAGCTCTTTTCTAACATCTTCTGGTAAAACATCAATGACGTTGGTGTCTTAAGCACCTTTTTTATTTGCAGACTCAAATGTATTGGTGATCTAAGTTGAAGAGATTGGTTCGTGATACTTGCCCGTTGGAGACTGTCCTATTTCCTCAAGTTTATTTTTTCTTTGGAGAAAAAATTAAGTTCGTTGACGTATGCTCTTTGTACCCCCATATTTGCAGACAAAGTATTTCCCCCGTTGGTTATCCAACGTTATGCTCTACTGTATAAAAGTGTAAAAAAAAAGTAGGTGACAATAATAATATTCTCATAGCGAATGGTTTTATTATGTGTCATGTGCTACTTCCTAGAAATTTGTATCAACCTGTATTACCGGTGAAAATGCACGGTAAGCTCATTTTTCCTTTGTGCCGTACGTGTTGCGAGAACATTCGTCAAGAGTACTGTACCCACCATGATGAAAGAGTCCGCATTTTTAGAGGTACATGGGTATCAAAAGAAGTCAAGATAAGTACTGTATTTATGCACGACGTTCTCACGAAGTTCAACCATCGTGAGTACTGAACTATTTTTTTTTTTTTTTTATTCGTTTTTCAATTTTTTGTTTAGTAAACTACATGAATGCAGTACTAACGTTTATCAAGCTTCGTTCTTCCTACGGGTCTGGTGAGACCCTTGTTACCTAAGAAATTGTGTTCTTATACTCATGTCATGTTTAAAGAACTTCGTTTTTACCATGGGTCCCATGACCCATTCACCCCCCCCTTGTTTGTTGTTTTGATTCCCTTTATATTTAATTCATTTATTTAATTTTTCGTTTTCATTTCTTGTTCGATTTTACTTTTTTTTTCATCTCTTTTTTTTCAGATATCATTTCTTTTTTTTCTTATTTAATTTAATTACTTTTTTTTTT
>NW_019379528.1:1218631-1248341 GCF_000648655.2 Copidosoma floridanum | reverse complement strand
TTTTTTTTCATATATCATTTCTTTTTTTTCATATTTAATTTAATTACCTTTTTTTTTTCATTCTTTTGTATTTTTTTTATTTCTTTTTTCTTATTTTTCTATTTATTTTCATTTTTTTGTATTTCCTTCATTTCATTTTTTTTTAGATGTATTATTTTGAAAACAAATACATAATTTATCATGAATTGAATGTATTAATAGTGAATACATATAAAAATGGAATATTATAGTTACGAACCATACGATCAGTACAAAAAACCTAGTTTCCATTGACGGCAGTGCCCGTAGCAGAGTGGGTAAGGTACTGGACTCATACGCAGGAGGTCGAGGGTTCAAAACTCTTTATTGGAAAATTTTTTTTCTTTTTTTTTAGAATTGTAAAAGAAAAAAATTCAAAGTGAAATGAAAGTTATTGTGGAAAAATAAAATTAAAATTTGTTGAAAAATTAACTGCTTGGGAGTGTGAGGGGAATTTGTTTGGCAAAGGTGTGCGGAAGAGTAATACGGCACGGTTGACAGATATACATACATAGAGGGGAGAGGGGAAGTGTGTAGTGAACAGTAAGTGAGGGGGACGGAGTAAGGGGGGAGACTTGAGAGAAAGAGACTTCGGGTAAACCACTTTCGTTTCAAAAAAAAAATCTGTTGGTTTTAAAATTCCAGCCCCCCGAATACGCAACATAAAGAACTTCATTCTAAAAATATGTATTGGATGTATGTCACTTGTATATCGGGTATATGCTTGTGCATGCAAATATGTGTTACAACCAAAGTCTTTAAATTTTGCAATTTGGTAATAATTGACGTATAGAAATTATCCCTCTGGGCGCTCATTTCTCTCAGGGGTAATGAGTCAAGTATATAAGATCAATTGAATTTTACTTTTCAGATTCCTGTCACGATGGTCAGTATAATGATAATCCTGTATACATCCATGAGTTGGCCTTTGATCCTCCTATGAGTTGGCCTTTGATCCTCCTATGAGTTGACCTGCCTTCACTTTTTCCCGTTGTTTCTTACTTTTAAAAGATGGATTATGTGTCCCATCTGTGGTTGCTATCTGGGCTCGTCTTACCATGCTTGCTCTTTTTCTATATTTTCTTGGCATTAGTAGTTGGCAGTTGCCATTTGTATTCTGGTAATTTGGTCCACTGGCTTCATATACAACTTCTTCTTTTATTGCTGTACTGGTCTGGTAGCAGTGTTAATGAAAATTTTGATTATTTTTCCCTCTCTCCCTCTGCTTCTCTAGATTTCTTCTGTTGTGACGGGTTGGACCACTGAATTTGTCGTCTGACACTTTTGACACATTACTTTGCGATGAGTTATATATATTTTCTTATTATTTTGTTACGCTGATTCATCAAAAAAAATTTTTTTTTTGTTTCGCGAGACTAAGTGATTTTCACGCACGCGACCGACCGTCAAAAATTTTTTCTGTATTCCATTTCTGAGACCAGCTGTTACATGGATTTTTCGATGCGAGAATGAATGAAAGGGTGACTTGCGGTTAATTTATACTTTTTGAGGACTCCTCACATTTAAAAGGAGGCCCAGTCCAGCGGGGGCGCACCCAAGTATAGTTATATGCTATCATCCGTAACAGAAAAGTTTGACCTTTTTTGGTTTAAAGTTTTTTCACAAATTTTTAAACGTAGCCCAAGCCTTAAAAAATTTGAATTCCAAACCACGTGCTTCAGTAATAGCGTTGTTTGCAAGATGAACTATCGAAGCCAAATGATTAAAAATTCTTTTTAAACATTTTGCCAAAATAGAAAAGCAAAGAATCTTTTTTTAATAAAGTTACTTTCTGTTAATAACATTACGAATGAAACGCTTTCTAAAAAAATTTTTTTATAGCACAAGATTTCTCTGACAATTTATCAGAAGCAAATAAGTTTTCATTTTATTCAAAATTTTTAACAATGATTTCTGTTTTTCTATCAGAATCAGAGTCATTGAAAGTGTATATTTTGCCTGCAAGAAAAATAAACTTAATAAAAATGTAAAATACATCAAAGTACATGACCACTTCAAAGAAGCTTCTACTACTTGTCCAGAGCACTGTTCTTCCATACAAAAAATCTTATTCTTTTCATACACAGAAGCGTAAAAATATTGTCAACTTACAAAAAAGACGCGGAAAAAATAGATCAAAAGTTATTAGTACTATCTGTATGGTTATAAATACATTATAAAAAAACGCTTAAGTCTTAACATAACAATTTTTTTACTGTACAAACTGATAATAATATATTTTAGGGGCATAGTTATATAACACCTCATGCTACTGCTGCTTCTCTAAAGTTACTAGAGTAATACACGTATGCACGCGCAATAAGCCACAATGATACTAAGCGATCACAGCAGTCTAAACTCTGCTAAGCGCCAAAGTAACACAAATCTGTCACTGCTTCCAGACGTAATGTACTAAGCTTACTAATATATAAAGCAAAGTAACTAAAACTGTAGTAATCTCTAACTGCGAAAACTACTTAACTGATCTGGTTAAAATTTTACATACTGAATATTGACCCTTCCTAGATGGTTTGAGTATAGTTTTTGACTTGAAAACTTTAACAACAATAGCAATAAACAAGCTCAAAGTTTTCCAAAAATGTGCTAGGGTCCCACGTTAGATCAGTAGGAAGCACTACGTGGCATAGATGTAAAATCGAAGCTACCTGAAAAAGAATTCCATAAGTATGGTTATGATAGGCCCGAGCGTCTCGGCAATTTTCATAGTCGTTCACCGGTAGTACATCGTAAGCAGAGTTGTTAGTCGTGCAACTGGGTATCCTGGCTACCGACGACTCTCTTCTACAATGGGCAAACGACCAACGTCTAATTTTACTCTGAACCACCATGGTTGTCGAGTGCCACCAACTAAAAAATGTTCGAAGCAATAACGTTTTCAGCAAAATACCGGGAGACATATCTAGCCAGAGCACAACCAGCTCCAATACTTCAGAGTTTTGTGGCCATTCAATCATCTGGCCTGGTGCCATCAAAAAACTTTTTACTACAAATGCAAGCCAAAGATGACAGGCAAGCCCTAAGAAGTACGCCCAGATAAAACGGCTTCCTTCTCAGTGGTTGTCCCAAGTTTTAATGGCATACCCACAGAAGTGGTATTCTACAGGTCTACTTTTCTGCCTAACGATGAGCAGTTGGTTATCTGGGAAGCGACCTGAAGACGAGATATTTTTTGATCAGTGGCGTACCTTCCTCCAGCACGGTCTCCATACACAGAGACTCTGAGGGTAAGAGTCAAGCTACCAACAGCCAGCTCTTTATCATCAAGAATAATAATAAGGAATAGCTGGAAGTTTTACCTCTAGCCATTTTCAAGGTCATTATAAGTATTGACGTTCTCTACTTAACCATCAATCTCATCAGTTCTTTTCAGAGCCACGTAAGTTAAAACTACGTTGCCACTATAAAACCAAGTCAGTCAAGGGAAAATAAACTTATGCAAACGGAACAGTCTTTAACGGGCAAGCATCACGAACCAATCTCTCTACCTTAGATCACCAAAACAACTGAATCTGCAAAAAAAAGGAATACCAGCGTAATACCAGGAGACGTTAGGAAGGAGCTCTACAACTAGCTCCGAGGCATTAAACGTTGTAGTTTTTCTTCTAATCAGTGAGGTGCTACAATAACAGGCCAGAAAAAATCACCCTGAGGTAAAAAGGCAATTACGTCTGTTGGAAGCTTCGATCAACAAAAAGTTTACTCAAGAAGCTCACTGGTCCTTTTTAGGACCATTAGACGTCAAACTACTTAGCCAAAAAATGTATTAAAATTTAACAAAGTTGACAAAAAATAGTCTTTGGGCCTCACAAAAGTCTGAATTATGCCTATACTCACTAAAGTGCGAGATAAAAGGAAAACTTTAAATGCTTTAAATGTCTAAAATTTCTGGCGTCAACAAACTGACGCAGAATATTCATCGAGATTGAAACAGCAGCGTCAAAATCGACAAATGAAGAATCCATTGCCTGTGAGATCAGCTTTTTATTGTACTTTCACAGCTATCTCTCAAATTTTCCAGATTTTTAAATAGGTAGAGTATGTATTTGTATTTTTGTGTTGATAAAAGATGTAAAGATTACAATCTAGGACTTTGTTGCTCTGACAATAAAGTTGTAAGAAAAGTAAAAAAAACTTTTTTAATTATACATTTTTTTGAGTTTTGAATTCTCATAGCTCAAAAAATAGCCCTTTTCGTAGATCATACGAAAAAAATTGCATATCAACGACCAATTAGAGCCAACCATTATTTTATAGCAGAAGTAACGCATGGTACTTTTCAGCATTAGTATACTTTTTTACTTTTTACAGCTTTTAACTTAACCAAATAAACTGTATCGATTTCAAACAAAAATTTTTTTAATAAGAAGATTTTTGTTCTAGAAAGTGTCAGGAATAGAAGAAAAGTTTTTAACTAAAAACGTTTCATATTACATATTAACACACTATGGTTTTCCATTTAGTGAGTTTGCGGTAAAGCCGAGGGGGGGGGTTAGTTCTTTATATAGAACTATCTTCTTTACTATATTCGCCGATTTTCTCTGATTTACTCTACTCATACATTTTTTCAAGGATACATTTTATACCAGAAATTTCTTATAACTACCCTTACAATTAACTTTATAAGTAAAAGAAGTTTGAAGTTTTTTTTACGAAAAATTACTTCTAATGCTACAAAACTAAAAGGATTTAAGTTTAATCTTTGATTCTCATTTTATTTGTGACAGAACTTATTAATCAAGAAACATACGCTGGGATTTTCTTATTATTGATTGTGAGTTTTGTTTTTTATTAAAAATAACTATCTGAAAGAAAATCTGTCAAACGTATGCATGTTATTTTATATTTTATAAAAAAAAAAAAGAAAAACTGTTTATGAAAAAATGCCTATATTTGTTAATGGTTGACAACTACAGCTATAAGTCAACTGAAATTTTATGGATTAAATACAGAAATATGAAGTGATTGTATCTCCATTGGTTGAAAGCCAGTCTAAGGTATACATGCTTTCGTGGGACAAAAACTTAGTTTTTGGTCAGGTTAACTTTTTAAAACGAAAAATCTGGCTCAATATCTTTTCCTTTTTTTAAATTCTCTCGTTCTTAAGTTTGATTGCAGGAATGCCATGAATTCTTCCAATTTTGACTAATTGTATTTGATGAGATTTTTTTATAAAATTAAAGTTTAAGAGGTTTCATTTCACATTTTACATATGAGTTTATCAAAATTGACCATTTTCTGCTTTGTTCTAGATAATGGCTGATACAAAGTTTCTTTTTAATTTAAAGAACTTCCCGAAAGATAACATAAACGCAGAAACCATAGATCTAATGATGCCCTACTTAAGTTATCCATCTTACACTTATGAAGCTGCGAAATCGGCTTGTGGCAATGTGGCTGGCTTAATACAGTGGACAATATCTATGGTCAAGTTCTATGACATAAACAAAGATGTTCTTCCTCTTAAGGTAAAGGTGAAATAATTAATTATGTAGTACATTACAACGAATTATGTAATTCAAATAAATGTAGGCTAATTTGGCTGTTATGCAAGGAAAACATGAAAAAGCAAATCGAACTTTACATGCTACAGAAGAATATTTACGTGCAAAAGATGCCGAACTTCGGATTGTTCAACAAGAGTTTAATGAAATTATGTTAGAAAGACAGGTACAAAAAATTAGTTAGTTTTTACATTCATTTTTTTCTAGTTATTCCATAAAATTTTTTGATAGTACGCTAAAACAAATGTAATAAATTATTAGACAACACTTCAAATTACTATTAATAATATTTATATAGAGAATTATTGATCAAGCAAGTATGTGTCAAGCTAAAATGGATCTTGCTAAGGCAATGATTGATGGATTATCAGGGGAAAGAAAACGATGGACAGAACAATTGTCTCTGTTTAAGACTAAAACAGAGCGACTCGTAGGTGATGTGCTAATTTTGACTGGTTTCCTGTCATACTGTGGATCTTTTAATCAACAATTTCGTGTTGACCTCCAAAATATGTGGCTCGAGTTTATTAAAAAAAAAAAAATACCAGTGTCATTAGACATCAATATAACAGACTCTTTGACTGATACAGCAACGGTTTGATAAAAAATTAAACAAATATTTTTACTAACGTTTAAAAAAACCCAAATAAATAATGACTTTCAAATTAAATGTTTTTAGACTGGAGAATGGAATTTGCAAGGGTTACCAAGTGATGAACTTTCGATTCAGAATGGAATCATTGTAACCAAGGCATCTCGATATCCGCTGCTTATAGATCCACAATTACAAGGAAAAACATGGATACTCAATATGGAGAAAGAATCAAATTTACGGGTAACGTATAATTTTATACTCAGAGATAGTGTTTAATAAACGTATTTACAAAGAAAATATTTTGAACTAAGTTACATTTCTTAATTCTCATGAATAAAATGACGTAAAATTGATTTTGACGTCCATAAGCTCTTATTTTTTATGCCAAAATGTGTGACAGTTTGCCAATTAACAGCTAGCATATTTGACATAGAAGGCGTTGCAATAAAACAGAACAGTTTTCTAGATGAGTTGTTAAAATCACTTTATTCGTCAATAAAAGAAGACATGAAAATGTAAAAACTAGAATCTCTTTCCCTTTAAACTCGTAAATACAGCATTAAACAAGTAACAAATAATAAATTCCCTATTTAATAAGGAGATTTTTCTTGCAATTCTAAGAAAAAAAATGTAGAGTTACTTCATCAAATCCTCTTAAATGCTTTTTTTTCAACAATCTTCAAAATCATTTAATATCACATTTATAATCATTATATCAACATTTTTATACATATTATCTTTATTATGATAATCATCATCAGAAACATCAACATCTTTAGCATAAATATCATCACTATCATTAATATTATTATTATGAGTATCATCATCATCAATTTTATCAGTAAAATCCTTTTTATTATCACTATCACAATAATAATAATCATTATCAAACATACCTTTTTATCATTATTATTATTATCAACATCCTCTTTATGGTTATAAGTTTTATTGTCTGATAATTTTTATGAATATTACAATTATTATTATTATTAATACAATTAACATCGTTTAAATTATTATCACCATTTCTAACATTATCACTATACTTATTATCATTGTTGTTATTATTTTTACTATAATTATTGTCATTGTTATAATCGTTATTATTACCATTATCTTTTTTTATTATTATTATAATAATTATTGTTCTTATTATTCTTACTATCATTAATATAACTTTTTTTTATTGACATTGAAAGTTCAATAGCTGGTGTAACAATAAAACCATGTTAAGATGCATGTAATTCAACTAAATACAAGAATAGAAATAAATTATAGTAAAATTACAATATTCAATTTAGGCATGATGAATATTTAGATACTCTTGATGTAGAGATGTTGGCCAGAATATATGGTTACTAAAAATGAAACCAAATATCTTACAGCAATTTTCTCGGTTTATTCTTAAACAAATGGACAAACTAGAGCTTTAGTAGAGGCTTACGGCCTTTCTACAAAAACAATTATTTTGACGCGTTGAATTTTGAGATAAATCATAAATTATTATGCATAAGCAGAAAATTGGAGTATCACATAATATAACTACGTAGTTTGCTGATTTTCCTGGTAGAGATGTTAACGTATTTTGTTTTTGAGGGAAGCGCTGGTATAAAAGGGCAAAGGAAACAGTACCTTTTTCACAGCCTGAATAGTCGGGTGTTACTTAACGTCTTTTGGCGTATAAATTCTGCTGATGACATTCTTGACCATGAAAGAGAAGATGCCCTCTCTTTGTGGTGGTAACGAAGGTAGTGCGTCAAGCTGCTATTATTGATTTTTCAGAAGATTAGCCAGAACGCTGTTCTTCGTGGTTTTGTGGCTGCGGTCTCTGACGTCGTATCTATGTTGTTCGTGCCAGTGCGTACTTTTTAAACGATTGTTCTTATCGTAACGACCTCTTTCCTTTCTCTCTGTTCCCTCCTTGACCATGGGTGCTAAAGCCACAAACATGCAAGTACCGTTACAACATTACAATATCGTTTATTATTTGTGTAGTTCTTACTATGATAATCAAAATTATTATTATTGACATAGTTTTTATCACCTCCATCATCATAAATATAGTCATTGCATAATTATGATTATTTCTGTTATTGTTATCATTAAAATTAAATTAGTAATATACTTTTTTTTCTTTTTTTCACTGTGTATGACTCGCAGTTAGCCTAGAAATGCTGACTTTTTTCTAAGATGTTATTAGCGGTATCAACGGAATATCCACTAAACTGGCCAAAGCTATATTTTAGGACTACTAATTTAACATCCGCTTTTGGATGTGTTGACCAATGCCACGAAGTATTGACCTTTGACTTTGGCTGCAATTGGGGTATTATCACGGTCGTGATATTGTTTTCTCTCTATTTTGTCTGATTGTCTGCAGTTTTGTAGGAACATCCATTCTCGTTGCTTTCCCTTAGGCTAAATAAGTTAGCATAGCTTGGATCTGTAAATAGTTATGTAGCCTTCATCCTCTTAAACTTTATTAGCACCTTGTAAGCACCTTACTCTAATCCTCTTCTAGTGTTTTTCTAAATGATGGGCAGCTTCCACTGCCTGCTTTATAACAGTTACCTTCTGTTTGGCAAGTGAAACATTAGATCTCCATCTTGCAGTCTTTCTTGTGGTGATTGCAGCCACCCTATCAAAAGTATAGTTATGACCGGTCTACCTAATGGCAGTTTTGGGCTAGGTGTCGAAACCCCAGATGCGTGTAGCATCTGAAAACTTCAACCTGTTAACTTACTTGGTAACTTATAAAACCTATAAGCAAGCTTTTTGTTTCTTCTATAATTCTAGCATTGGTTTTTCCAATGTTTATGAGAGCTACCTCTGTCCTCTTTTATTTTATCCTAGCAGCGTTATTGATTTTATCCGTGGCAAATAACTGAAGATTCTACCCAACTCAAGCTCAACGTCAGACTTCTTAGTAATGAGATCCAAATCCAGAATTTCAAGCGTTGCCTATTTCTTATCTGCGTTACGGATCACAATTTTTTCACGGTCCTTGCTATACTGCATAAAAGGACCTATGTGTCCTTTACTTCTTTATCGTTGAAAAGAGATCTCCCTCTGTATTTGTAGTAATTTCTTTGACTATGATCTGAGACTCTTTAAGCTTCAAATCAGTCCTCATATTTTTTAGGATCTTGGCAAATCTCTGCCCTTCTGCGATCTAAAAAACAATTTTCTTATTCTTCTCTTTGTATTACTTCGTTTGCCACTGTGACTGCCATTAATTCTCATCATGAAGGTAGGAACTTAATTTTTTCATGTCTTTTTCCCTATTCAAGAAGGAAGATTAGGGGACTTTTTCTGAGCTTCTAAACTCCAGTTCCACTTGTCTGTTAGCACGCTATTCACGAATCTAAATTAAATAGAGCATGTAACTCTCTCCCAATTTTCTAAATTGTTTGTGTTTCTTATCAGGTTATAAAGAGCTTGCTCAAGGAGGTTTTCCATCTTTTTCCTTGTAGTTTTACAACTATACTTAAACTTATACAGGACCTTTAACTAAAATTTTATACGTTCTTTTATAGGCAACGCTGTTGTTCGGTAGGTCGTTGTTGCTGTTTCCACTCAAATTTAATTGTTCTTATGAGTTCTCCAAAAACAAGATCCTCCTCTTTGTACTGTATGAATAATCTTGACCTTAAGTTGCTAGTATGTGTCAGATACATCTTATTATTATCACTGAAAAAGCTCGCAGCACTAACGTTGGTCACTCCGCTTCCAATGTTAAGCAGCCTGTCTTGTCCATGGCTAGGAAATTAACCCTAGATTACTTACAAGATTTTTTCTTGGCAGTTTAATCTACAAGAACTATTTTATTTCATTGAAGCCACACACGGGCACAAGCTGTGATAACCACAGTGACCCAGAACTATATACGTACAAAAGGTTTCCTCCATCCACCACCCGAAAAAATGCGTCCTTAAGGCTGACTTTTTTAGCACGAGGATCATAAACACTACTGTATTTTCTATTACTATCATTATCGTTATTGTTTTTAAAGCAAAGCTTTTCATGGAGCGTTCTGGGGCTGAGAGTGAGCTGGCAAAAAGTGACAGATTTAAAACGACAGACATGCTTCCCCCACTTGGCTCAGTACTACAATAATGGGACGTGTCAGTATATACAGCTACTACTACTGCTGCTGTAGTATTCTGAGTTAGTCGTACGAGCCCGCACGTGGTCGAGTTTGGCCGTCTTGAAGGCTTTCTCTGTTCTCTCACCGACTTTATATTTGTATAGCTACGATGTACTGTATACTTATGCAACTGCATGTCCCATGTACATTGTTTACATGTGTGTATGTGCTTATAGTAACACTTGAATGTTTAACTATAGTTAGAGCAAGTCAGAATGCGGGTCAAGAAAGAGCCAAAGTACTCTAAACAGTTTCAAACGTACTCAGTAGTTATTTATACAATATTAACAAAAAAAATTTTATTGTTTATCAGTTTGTATAAGAATATATCTTCATACCAAATGTGTCTATAATTTGTATATACAAGCTTACTCTGAGTGACCAAATACTATTTTTTAACTTATATTTATTTTTGCTCATTTTTTTCTACTTTATAAGTTTTTTATTTTATTGTTATTTATTTTTTCTTAGCAAACAATGTGTACTTACATATTTGACATTAAAGAGTTAGATAGTTATCTCAGAAATATATGTATGCTTTGACATGTATATGTATAAGTGTATCTACAGACATTATTCGTACAATTATTATCAGATAATGTTTCACTGCGATATGTATAGAGTCAGCTTTGTTTCTGTCAGAGGTCCCAAGATCTCTCACGCTTGGTTATTCATAATATTAGGATTATTATTATTATTACTATAATTATTATTATTAAGAAAAAACATAATTTTATTTAATAACTCATTTATTATTACAAATACAGTTGTTAATACCGTCATCGCTTTTAATTTAACTATTGTTGCTTTTCTCTCTTAATCTATGACTATTCTTATCATAGGCATTATTCTTATAATCTTTGTAATTTGCATCACTCCTACGATAATAATCATTTTCATCACCATTAATCTTACAGTTTTTGTCATCATTGTCATTCTTTTATTCATGATTGATTAAAATTATTCATATCATCGTCGTTATCAACACTGCTATTACCAATATCATGATTATTACTGTAACTATCATCATTATTATGATAATTATCGTTATTATCATCATTATTATTTCTACTAACATTGAAATAGTGTTAATTATTACTATAACAACGTTTGTAATTATAATAAAAACAATAACCATTATTTTTACTATCGTTATATTTTTTATTATTATCATCATAATTTATGGCAACATAACTATTATTATTATTATGATCATAACCATTATTATCACAAGTAGTGTAACATTGAGTAGCAGTACACTATATGTAGTTTAAAAATAACTAACAAATTTAATATTTCTGGAAGTCGACATGCGCAAACATTGTTAAATATTTATAGGATATCTTGTAGAATTAGAACAAGAGCCTTGCTACTAACTGTGTACCCTTTTAATTTAGTAAAAGCGAGTCTTTAATAATATCTTTTTCAGCTTCTTACCCCAAAATTGTTCATCGCAACTGTCTAGTGTGTGATCTTGGTACTCGTGCGCAGCTGTAAAAACTGACATTGGTCTGGGCAATACCACTGACGTTGATGTTAGCCGACGCGAGCTGAAACTCGAGCGTATCTTTTAGACATATGAAGATCCTGGCCATCGGGACAACGAAGAACTCTATAGCCCTGTAAGCCACTCACGTGAATTTCGAGTCAGAAGCACGTGCTGTCGAGCAATCGGACACGGTTAAGATCGGGTGGCCAAAATTCCAAGATTCTCAAATGCTTACAAATAAGTTCTCTTTTAAAAACTGAGCGTGAGCTGACAGACTCCGCCTATACCGTTAGTACCTCAAGTATGGTGACGATCCTAGGCTATAGGGCAAGAGCCTTGGTCTTAACCTACGTGTCATGATATTACATACAAATTTTGGGTGCTCCGAAGGTATGCGCACACTACATTAAGACTCGAGGATATTTACAACACTTACTACACACATAATTTGTTTGGTCACACTTTTTATTAGTTTTACAACAGACGCATTCCTTCTCGTACAAAGACTACCTCCTTATCTTGTTCAACGTAACACTTAAGAGCAGCAGCTCCCAATTTCTTTTAATTCAGCTAATTTGGCTTAAACGGTCAGTACGTTAAATATATATATATATATACATGAATGTATAAAGATTCAAGAGATTTTTTACAAAAGTTCCAACCAAATGGCACTAATAAATTCAAAGACTCTACACAAAAAAAAAAAAAAAAAAAACAACCCGAATAAATTTATCAAGACGCACTTACCGTGCCTTGGACGTGCCTTACCGTGGTCCTATTAACTCTGATATAAATATTCAAGCAAGCGCGCGGTGGCTCGGTCGGCTAGGTCGTGGATTGGCACGCGGGAGACCGTGGTTCAATTCCCGGCCATAGTGCGACTTTTTCGGGCAAGTACCTCTGTGATTGTTCACATGTGCTTTTTCATTACGCAGTGCTCCTCGAGGAGGGCTTAGGCGACCTTCTCGCAGCAAAAGTTGCCTAATTCCCCCTACCCCCCTCCCTGTAATGGGGGGCCTCTCATCCCTTTCCTTGTCCCTTTCCCAAGTGCTAAGTGCCCATAGTAGTGCCCTTATTAAAAAGGAGCCGGACGTAGAGCACTCTAATATATAAAAAAATAAATAAATAAATAAATATTCAAGGCTATCAAGGAAATAAGCCTTAAATCATTGGTGACATCATACTAAAAAAACCACTGTCACTGCCACTTAAAAGACTTAAGTGTCCCCCATAGTTTCAGAAGCCAACCTCGTAAAATTAGCATAGTCCACGAGTAAAAAAACATATTAATATATATCACAACTTTGGCAACCAATGAGGCTCTAAATTAAAATAAAACCACAAGTTACCAGAAAAAGTATAAACATAATCAGCACCAACGCTTTATCTTCAAATACATCACTTAAAAATGCTAATCGACGCTTACTGGTTATCGCTTAAGATAATGATGATGCCAGATAATAAAGCAAAATTTCATTTTGTTGCTCTTTAAGTTGGAGCATTAAAAAAGCTACTACCTCATCCGCCTAAAAATGACTCTACTAAGAACAGTGGATGAAGCCATTGGCACGATTTGGAACTAAAGTGGCAACAACTTACTTTTAACCGTATTTTTTAATATTTTCATCTAAGCAGAAAAGATTTTAGATACCGTTAGAGATGAACCTTACATCGTTAGAATAATGAAGCTACAATTATATGAGCAACAATTCCCCTAATATTTCAAAGAATATCAAAGAAATCATGAATCAGGGTCTTTTATGTAGCAACAAGAAAAAATTATAGAAGCTAAAAAGTGTACCGAAAGTGGTAGTGTTTCAGGAGAGTTAATCTTTATTTTCTTAGAAAAAACTACAGCATGCTTCCACAATAGTTTAAGAGCAGACATAAGATCAAGATTTAGGTTAACAAGAAATAAAAAATTGGATCTATTTATAAGCGGAGCCAATTCAGTCGAAAAAAAGGTGAATACCTTTAAGGCACTCCTGAAATTCAAAAAATTATCAGACGACTACGCAGAATATCAGACAAATTAGATTACTATTACTTAATCCGTGCAACAAGAAATTTTTCAGCTATGCAATAAAAGTGGTCACACAGCTCTAAGCTGTTCTAAGTGAATGACATTACCAATATTCTGCAAATTATGTAATAATCCAAGGCACACTAGAAATAATTGTCAGTTGAATAAATTGATTTGCCTAGTATGTAATAGGTTTGGTAATACGTTAATTGCATTTGAATATCGTATAACTAGTGTTACTAGTACTAGTTACTATGCTGCTTTATTCGAAATAAGTAATCGTACTAACTAGAGAAATAATATTATTTAATCAGACATAGACATCCCTAATTATTTACAACATTTATTAGATGATTCTGTTACAACTCATAAAACCTGCCAAGTTCAACCCAATAAAAAAGCAGACCCTTATGGCAATCAGTCAAGAGATTTTCCTAATATAATTATTAAAAAATATAATAAAGTTTAAGATATTACCAGCTCATCTACGTGATATAAAGAAGAATTTGATTTAAGTCTCAGCACATTTATGTTACCGCTGGACGATACATATTATACATCAACAATTAGAAAAATTTTGATCACGACCAATTAAGGAACATTGATTTAAGTACAAAGATCTGAAACCAAGACTAATATAGACCCCCACAGTAGTCACCTCACAATTCTCACAGTTGATAGTGCGATCAAGATAGATTTCATTAGCCTTAACTTTAATATTAATAAGGAAAACTTGTACCCCAAAGAACTTTTACCCACCAGCAGCTACTTGGAAGAAACTTTGCGAAATAAAGGCCTATCAGAAGAGCAAATAGGAAGAAAAAAATGTGAAGTCAAGAGATTTTAAGGATAATAATAGTAAAAATACATAACAATTATTTGAGAATCCCAAAATCACCGATCAAAAATAATTAAGCAACACCTTAAAGATACCATATCATCACGTCAAAACCCCGATCTCACGTTTTAACAACCAAGGTATACCAATAGTGTAGAAAGGGTATACTATACTACAGATAATATGAATGTGAGATAAAAACATCGAGCACACAAGCGAGTCAGACGGAACTAAGTCAGAAAACGAATTCCAGCCTTTCAGTATAAAGCTTATCTCCTTGAAAAATAATCATCAAAATAGTCTACAGGAAATAAACATTATTAAGAAACAAAATACTAGAGAGTTTTTAAGATTACTAGTAATTAAGAATTGGGTTACAAAACTCTGAAAAAATGAGCATCAATGTAATTATCAACGAGTTAAAGTTGGACGAAAATAAAAATATAATTTCTTAATATTTAATAAGATAAATAAAGACTACAACGTAAATTTTGAAAATTAAAAGTGAGCGACGTAAGAACTATAATTTTGAGCTTTACTTTACTTTTAATTTTACTTTTGAGCTTTGATTCAAATTTTACTAAATACAACGCGATAAATGGGATTTTAGATTTTCAAATGAATAAAATTCTCAATGCTAACTTAAGGAAGCGTTATATTATATATTGTTCGTAAATAAAAAAGATTTTATCCATTTAAAACTGACTCAATTACAACTCCACTTTTGTAAAGTAACTCTTGCACGTAAAAGGCGAAAAGCGTAATTTTGTTATTACGACGAGCGGAAATCCAACCGACACTTTGTAAACATCTCCTTAATATGTTGTGTTGTAAGGAAGCCTGAAGTCCATACACTTGGCAAAATAGAAACAAATCATTGTGGAGGTCTCCAATTGTATATAAAAATTAATATAGTGATAGATCAACGATTCCGAGGCAACTACGTCAATAGCTAGTATAATACCAAATTTGACTGTAAAAACACAAGTGTAAATCAGAATTTACAAGCCGTGATACAAAGTTTATAAATGAATGGACTCCACCATGTCCAATTTTTAAAACTATAGTGATTACTTATTATTTAATAAAAATTGTTACTTGCAACTTTAGTCAAACAATAACTGCCTTTAGTTCATATGTATAATACTTATATAAACGTAAGTGTTTAAATATTTTTAAAAAGTATAAATGTAAGTATTCACCCACTTGAAATTAGAAAATACGAAGTGCTTTCAGTAAAAGTAATAAGCCTCTATTAGAATAAGATCATATTACAACGGCGAGTAACCCTGGGCAAATGTGAGCCAATTGATCTAAAACTCACTACATTATATAAATTATTAGGAAATTTAGTCACCAATAACTCTAGTAAGAGATACCCAAACTGTCAACTACAAATAACAATAGTTTTCAAGCAACCGTTCATTTACTCATGGTTTTGTTCTCAGGTGTCAATTGGGATGCCTACTTCCCATTTAGGGATATGGGTATAACGTCGAGTAGCAGAGCACCATATCTTTTTTTTAAATAACTAACTCATTAAATATTTGTTTAAGTCAACACGCAGAAACATTATTTAATATTCATAGCAGTCAAAGCAGTGGTAAATCAAGCAACTCGGTAATTTTATGCAAATACGGTGCACGCTACTTGATGACACTTTATACGCTGGAAATAGTGGATCTTATACATAAGTAGTCAGGAATAGCAATAAAATCAAGTAAAAAAATCAGAACCGTCAATGACCTCCAGTGATCTTTTACTAGGTAAGCCGACTTTTACCATTCAAATTGGCACTGTCTTTATTTACCGAGATACATATGAGCACAATAATATCAGAACCATTCAATTGAGCAAACTCGGATGATCCGCAAAAAAAAAGATTTTTGCCCATGTAAAGAAAGACGGAAAGAGAAAAACAACACCAAAAACCTCTTTTCCTCTTTCTGACACGATAAGAGCTAGACATGGAAGAAGTGGCCCGCATGTGTGTCTTACAATTGAATGTCAAACACTTAGCCTAATCCTATTCGACTATGAGTCATTATAAAGCTACATACTTCTTCCATTAAATCTATGTGGCATCAATAACAGTGGATGAACTTTTTTTTTTAAAGCCACCCATATTTGCAAGAAAGTTCAGTTACCCATCAGATTTCTGTCTCTAGTGAATATGCTAGAGAACTAGAGCCATTCCTCTAATTGTATACCTTTTTAACTTAAAAAAAGTACTTCTTTAAATTTACTTTACTAAATATCTTACTCTAAAATCGTTAAGCGCAACTACCCAGTATGTAATTCTGGTACTCACGTGTAGCTGTAAAAACTGCCATTGGTCCGGGCAATACCGCTAACGTTAATGATAGCTAACGCGAGTTAAAACTCAAGCGTTTTTCTAAACAAATGTAAGTTGTGGCTACCAGGACTAAAAAAAACTTCATAGCCCTATAAGCCAATGACGTACACTTAAAGTGAGAAGCACGTGATACGGAGAAATTGCACACAGTTAAGATCAAGTAGCTGGAGTTCCTAGACCCCATGTGCTCACGAACAGACTTCCTTTTCATAACTGAACGCAAGCCGACGGACTCGACCTATACTGTTACTACCTCAAATCTCCAGGGCTTAGATCACGGGCTATAGGTTAAAAGCTTTGGCTGTAATCTAAGTACTAAGGCGTAACAGTAGCATAATTATACCAACTTTTATAATAATTATTACTGTCATCATTTTGCATCATCACAGTGATCTTTACAGTTGTTATTAATATCGCAATAGATATCAATATCTCTGTTAATGGTATGAATCTCATCATTATCATAATTTTGAATAGTTACCTTATTTCTTTCTATAATATCATCATAACTACTGCTGTTATCATCATCGTCATTATAAGTATTTTCATGAATATTATTATTATTATGACTATTATTATTACTATTAATATCATATCATTATCATAATTACTTTTGATATTTAAGTACTTCTTATTTTTATCATTATGATGATTATTCTGACTAGTCCTATGAATATAATTTTCATTCTTTTTATTTATATTGCTATGAATACTATCAACAGGTTATAAGTGATTTTCTAACTGTAACTATTATTCATATCATAATCATCGATTCCACTGTTGCCATGATTATAAATGTAACTATTTATATTATCTTTGTCGGTATTATTACTTTGATCATTATTACCGGAAACATCTTTACCAACATTATTATTGTTTTTGTTACAGTAGTCACTTTTTAACCTGAGCATCGTTATCGTTAATGTATTAAGCTTTATATTTTTACTGTTTCTATCATAATCGTTACTAAAAATGTCTCTAAGATCTTCATAATCTAGAGCAGTTTCTTTATCATCCGTATTAATATCAGTTTTGTCATAAATTGTATTATAATCAATTTTTAAGAAGCATAATCAATATTTTAATAAATATTTTAATTATTTATATGTAAATGCTTGTTGCAATTATCATCAACTAACCTATGACTATTGTTTTTAACAAATAATATTATATTAATTTTATCATCATTGACTCCATTACACAGGCCCAAAAAAAACAAAATGTCTGTGCGATTGACCAGCCCTATATAATTTTTATGTATTTATTAACGCTAAATCCAAATTTGCAATAAAAAAAAGGGTCCAGCTACTTATTTATGAGGTTTTGATCGAAAAATCTCATTTTTGACTGTTTTTTCATGGTTTTGTTTTAAATCATAAAAAAAGGAATTCATTTTTTTGACTCCAAAATCAAATTTGACAAAAAAAATTCATTAAAAACCATGTTAAAAATTTTTTTTTTAAAGATATTGTAACTTACCATTCGGCGATGAGAAGGCAGAAAATCGCAAAAAATGAGAAGTTGCTTCAGATTTGTAAAAAATAATATTAAAATCAAGTTTTACGATTTTTAACAAATTAATAAACATTTAAAAAACTTTGCTAGAGGTTTTTAAGGACGCTAATTACGAATTTTAAGTTACTTCTTTCAAAAAACAACCTCAAGTCTGCGCAAGTAGACAATAAACGTGATAAGTTCATATTTTTTTCAAAGAATCGACGTTTTGAATACTGTTCTGGAGCTTTTCCACTACATGAATCATAAAACTAGAACTTTTTTCGACTCTCGATCATTAAGTAAAACTCAGAATTTATGAATAGCGAAATTCATAAACTCCATTATAATATTTTTAGCTTCTTTTACAACCTTAAAGTTTTAATGGGTTAATTCATTCAGTTTGTAGAATTTTCGCTAATACTTCGCAAGTTTGATAGTGAGTTGTTGGACACTAGATATTGGCAATATCTTTTTTTATTTTTGTCTTCTAAAAAAATATTTTAAACGAAGTTCTGAGGTGTTATACACTTATGCACACATCTCTCGTCAAATGACTGGCGTAAAGAATCTCTGACACGCTTTTGACCTCTTTTAGAAGACGTTTCTCTCTTTATTACCCAGCAGTTATCTGTCAACATATTTGTACTCCATCGTCCTTGAAATCTGCGTTAAAATTTCTTCAAGTCTTGGTGAAACCTTTCTCCTTGCTCTTCAGTAAAGTCCCGTTGTTCTTAGGAAATTAGTTGATATGTGAATCAAGAAAATGAATCTTCAAGTTTATTAGGCAGCCCAGTTTTTCAAAGTTGCGTACCAGATTTTTTACAATAATTTTGTAGCTTACTTCTTTAGTGTTACCCAAAAATTTTGTTAATACATCTTTAAAACAAGACCATGCTGCTTTCTTATTATCTTTTATAGTTCTTTCAAAGATTTCATCTTTAAATAGAGAACAAGTTTCAGGTCTATCAAAAATACCTGCACTTAGTTTACTATCTGTATTGTGGTAAAATACTCAACTCAAATATTAGTAGCGCTCTCCATCTTCGTCTTATGCCTTGAAAAATTGTTTTGTTAAATCAAGCTCTATGTGAAGAGATGATATAAAAATTTTAGACAAATTCACAAGTGGCTCTTTTACAATATTTTGTTTTCCAGGTTCAAATGACTCTTTAGTGGCCAAATTTTTTTTTTGTAGTGGTTTCCTCTATCTCTACTATTAAATACACAAAAAAAACAAGGATATTTTGTATATCCAGATTGTTGTCCTAGTATCATAGATAAAATTTTTAAGTCTTCAGATATCTGCCATTTGTGTTCCTCATTTTTTATTTTTGACAAAACCAACTTAGTGTTTGAATACTCTTCTTTAACCACAGTTGAATGCGATTATGGTATAGAAGTGTACTTGTTTGTTTTATAAAGAAGGACTGCGTTAAGGCTCCGCTTCGACGAATCAATGAACAGGTGCCAATCCTCAGGTTTGTATGTACCAGGTTTTTATTCGTCGATAAGTCCTTTTACGTGAATGCAGTAAACTAGCCCTGAATCTTTTTAAAAATATGTTAGAAAGTTTTTCTTTTGGTCTCGGTGTTCACTTGCTTTAGTTGCCTTTGTCAGCATATTTTGCTTTTTAAAGTCTGAAGGCATCAACTAAGATTGCTCTTAAGATATGCCAGCCTTTCTAAATAAATCATTCAGACTCTTCTGATCATACTTTTTCACAGATTTCTGCAAACCTTTGGGTACATATTCTTTATTGATTGCTAAAAAAATGGCATTTTTTAATAAACAAAAGTGTATGACTTACATTCAAACAAAGAAGTTTATTATTCTTCTTTTCAAACTGTCAAATTTTTTGGTAAAGACTTATAAAAGGATTAAAAAACAAATAATAGCGAGATAATTTTACAACAGGTTTAAAAGCTTTGTATTCAAAAATTAGATTAAAGATCATCTGAAGATCCAAGCGAATCTATCAAAAGTAAAAAAAATCTCTCTTTAAATGATGATGGAGAATATGTACCCAAAAGTGTGGAGGAATCTGTAAAAAAATATTAAAATAGATTTATTGACAAATTACAACCAGGTATATACAAACCTGAGGATTGGCGCCTGTTCGTTAATTCGTCGATGTGGAGACTCAACGCAGTCCTTCTTTATTACACAAATAAGTACGCTCCTATACCATAAGCACATTTAATTGTGGTTAAAGAAGAGTATTTAAACACTAAGTTCGTTTTGTCAAAAATAAAAAAACGAGGAACATAAATGGCAAGTATGTAGGGACTTAAAAGTTTTATCTACGATACTAGGACAACAATCTGGATATACAAAATATCTGTGTTATTTGTTTGTATTTAATAGTAGAGATAGAGAGAACCACTACAAAAAAAATTTGGCCACTAAGAGTCATTTAAACCTGGAAAACAAAATATTGTGAAAGAGCCACTTGTGAATTCGTCCAAAATTTTAAAACCACCTCTTCACGTAAAGCTTGGTTTAATAAAACAATTTGTCGAAGCATAAGACGAAGATAGAGAACGCTACTAATATTTGAGCTAAGTATCTTACCAAAAAACAGATAGTAAACTAAGCACAGGTATTTTTGATGGACCTGAAATTCATACTTTATTTAGAGTATGAATATAATTCATATAATTGACCACTCAAACGGGTCACGTCAGGCAAGCATATTGCGAAATAATAACATCTAGCGCGTTGCCTGATGCGACCCGTTTGAGCAGTCAATTATTTTATTTGAACCTGATGAAGGCCTTGACAATTGTTTCTATATGGGTCGAAACTTAGTTCAATAATAAACAGAAGTTAGCAGTAGAACCATTTGAGTTCACTGATTATTTATTAATTTATCCACTGCTATTAGAGTACGCCTTATGCTCAAGACTTGAAGGAATTCGAACTTAGATTTCAAGTACGATGGAGTAAAAATATGTTGGCAGATTACTGCTGGGTAATGAAGAGAGAAACGTCTTCTAAAAGAGGTCAAAAGCGTGTCAGAAATCTTTTACGCTGGTCATTTCACAAGAAACGCGTGCGTGAGCGTAAAACACTTTAAAACTTTATTTGAAACTTTTTTCTGGAAGACAAAAATAAAAATAGATATCGCCAATATCTAGTATCCAACATCTCACTATTAAAGTTGCGAGGTATTAGCAAAAATTTTACAAATTCAATTAATTAACCCATTAGAACTCTAAGGCACTTTTTGAGAAAGGCTAAAAATATTATAATGGAGTTTATAAATATTGCTATACATAAGTTTTTAGTCTTACTTAATGATAAAGAGTCGAGAAATGGTCTAGTTTTGAGATTTATGTAGTAAAAAACCTATAGAACAGTTTCCAAATTATCATTTTTTTGAAAAAATTATTAATTTATCACGCTTACTGTTTACTTACGCCGACTAGGAGTAGTTTTTTGAAAAAAAAATACTTACATTTTGTAATCAGTGGCTTTAAAAACCCCCCAGTAAATTATTTTTAATGATTTTAAATCAGTTTTCAATCGTAAAACTTGGTTTCAATGTCATTTTAATCAAATTTGAAGCAAATTTTTAAGTTTTGTTATCTTCTGCCTCTTTATCGCTGTATGGTGGGTTAAAATTCCTTAAAAAAAAAAAGTTTAAAATAAGGTTTATTGTGTATTATTTTCTGTAGAATTTGATTCTGGAGTCAAAAAAATTAAATTTTTTTTAAAATTATTTTTATTTCTTATTTTTTGCACTTAAAGAAAAACTTAACTATATTAAAAATTGTAAAAAAATGTAAAAAAATGTAATTGATGTAACAGGCTTTGTACATTAACGAAAGTTAATCTTTTAACGCACTTTAAAAGATAAGACAAAACGGATACTTTTCTGAACACCCGAACTATGGCGACTAAGGATTCTGGAAACTAACGAGACAAAATCATGTCTGGCCACAAAAGCAGTAAACTAAACTAAACTTTAGAGTAACTTCTGGTTCTTACGCAAAAGAATCAACTTCACAATAGGTCGAGTATACATCGACAAGGCCGTTTCAACTTCTACCAATCTTGTCAGATTATCAGAACCGGGGAAAGTTTCAACTATTTAGCCTAATTGCTAAAGGCCCGGTGCAGTAATCTTTTTTTTAAATGGCACTAAATCGCCAATTTGCAAAGAACTTTAAAGCTTTAACCACTTAGCACAAGAATCAAGAGTGTTTAAATACTTATCCTGCTAACGCTTCCAAAACTGCTGAGTCAATTGCGAAACAATTTTCAGCGTGAGCTCAAAGGCAGCTTGTCATTATTATGGTCATGTTCCGGGATTAAAAACAATGATTGTTGAATCAAAAAATGAGAAGGTGTCAAGGCACAAAGATCTTTAGGGTCATCTGACAAGGGAGTCAATGGACGTTAATTCAAGCACGTCTTTACTTGACATAATAAAGTGGAATATTCTACGAACGTTAATACCTGCTCACCTGTAATTCTCTTCAAATGAAACTTACAAGACTTAACGGCCGCCTCCCATAATCCACCAAAATGGGGAGCAGAAGGGGTGTTGAAATGCCATTTTGTGTTAAGTTTTAGAAGTTCTTCTGAAAAAACTCTCAAACCCTTTAAACCTTTCCACAGCTGTCTCAATTCTCTCGAAGCTCCTACCAAATTACTTCCGTGGTCGCTATGAAGATTCGAACAGTAACCGCATCTGGCAGTAAACCGTTGAAATGCCGCAAGAAAGCTAGCACAAGTATAATCTTCTACAAACTCTAAATGTATGGTTTTCGTGCTCATACACACGAAGACCACAATATACCCTTTAAGAGTAATTTAGCCGCTACTTTTCGAGAGACGAACTTTGAAAGGACCGGCATAATCTGTCCCTGTTTTACGAAATGGAGGACTAGGGTTAACTCTTTCTTTTGGCAGATCTACCATTGTTTCGTGTAATGTAACTGAAAAGCATCTTTTACATGTAAAGCACTTCCCAATAAATGACCTAAGTGCCTGACATCCCTTAACAAGCCAAACATTTCTTCGAATGGTCATCAAAGTGATTTGAACACCCCCATGTAAAGTACGATCATGAGCTTACCCTATCAATAAACTAGGTAGGTGGTCCTGAAACTTCAAAACAAGTGGGTGTTTAGCATCTTCGTCAAAAAGAGAATGACTAAGGCGACCACCCACTCGTAGAAGACCATCCTGGAGGTATGGTTTAAGCCTTAAAAGACAGCTAGTAGCAGGAAGTGATTTATGTTCAATTAAAGGCTTATCTTAATTTCCTATGAGAATCTTCAACTCTGAACAAAAATTAAATTGCTGATAATAACAAATTTAAAAAAATCTAGCGTTATTCACCGCAAAAGTAGAAAGAACTACTTCTAATTTATTCTTCAAAAGGTCAAGATTCAAAAACTTTAATTCTGTATTAATTTTGTTTGGTTTCATGGCTTTACTATGTTCATTTCTCTAAGCTACTTTCTTGCGACAAAGAAATATAAATCTCATACAGTAAGCGGTAACATGCAGAAGCCTTTTAAAATAGGAATAATACGAATATAGATCCCAAGGTCCTCCAGCATCGAACTTCTCACAAGTCGTTGTAACTTGACTGAGTGCACTGTTGATGGTTTAAAACTAGATCAATTGCAATCAATAGGCCCTGAAACCATCCATCCTAACGGAGTTAAACTGGCAATAGGCTGATTACAGGCAGACCTCCTAACGTCCTTTTTTATTATTGGAGCATAAATTGCAGAATCTAGCAAAAGATTAATTTTATGATTTTCCAGAAAATTAGGATCCGCTAAAACTAATCCTTCCAAGTGAGACAAGCCAACAGATGAACACCCACGAGGAGGTTGATACAAAGAAACTTTGGGGAGCGCTAAAGCCGAAACCTGACACTCAAAACTTTTACCGAATTTAGACTCAATCTGGAAACTGACTTCCTTCCTAGTACTGACCTTCAAGTCTCCGCCTACTTTTGTTATTCAAAAATTTACCTTACTTTGTTAAACCTAACAAGTCATTCAACGATTGTGGAATCAATAAACATTGTAAACATTGGCTAATTGAAGCTTGAATCAGATATTTTACTCCACTGGGACCATTATCATCAACTAAAACAGTAGGGAGTAACCGACCAACTGAATTCGTCTCTATCGCTTTGACCTCCTTGCATACTTAAAGGTAACTGGTAGTTATCTCTGTCTTGGTTTCAGTTTTGCTTTCAGGACTGCTACGAGTATTAGGACCAAAACTATCAAAGTGTAGCAGCGTATGATACTTCTTTTTACACTTCGTGCAAGTCACCGCAGATTTAAAATCTTTGATTTCTTGTTTACCTAGACAATTAAAACAATGCAACTTTTTAAAAACTATATCCTTTTTTTCTTGATAAGTCTTACTTAGAAAACTACTACACTTTGATAGAGGATGATTCTTTCCACAGCAAGTATACTCCTGAAAGCTAACAGTTTCACACACATGGTGAGAAGAAAATATTCTCTTGTTAGCAACTACCCTTTTACTATCTTCACTAGGTTTCTCCTGATACGATTCAAGAGTCACCACTTGAGTGTTGAGAAAAGTTCGTTATTTAGCAAGACTAGGAGGGTCGTGACTATCGCCTAAATGTTTTTGCCAGTCCTTTTTCATTGAAAGATTAAATTTACTGATTGCCAGAGCCACTATAACATCTCCATCGCCAAACCCTCTACTTAAAGCCTCTAAGGCGTCTAAGGGACCGAAAACGTCCTTAACTAACCTTTTCACCTTAAAAAAGGATTCAGCCTTAATCGGAGCTATTGTAAGCAATTGATTTGTATAATTATTCACTAGACGATGGAGGCTATCATAGAATGTAACGAGACTCTTCCAAGCTCTAATGTAATTATTCTCCGTCAAAGGTATATTTTTTTTATAAGGTCTTCCGCTTTGCCAGACACACGAGTTCTTAGGTAATAAAACTTAAGGATGCCTGGCATATTTTCTTTTCTATGTACCAGAGCGTAATATAAATCTCGGAAACTCTTCCAATTAGAATATCTACCATCGAACTTAGCTATTTCTAATTGAGGCAATGAAGAAGCATGTTCAACACTCCCCTGTTTAATCGGAGCTGGGGAAGGAGGGTCAGCTCTACGAGCAGTCTCACTAGAACTCAAACGAAACAAGAGGTCTTCAAACTCACCAAGTTAAGAATAGTATTTATATTTAGTCAGATCCATTAACGATGAAGGAAAATATGTATGCCCCAAATCAACATCCTTTGCTTTAATCACCCTATCATGATTTTTTTGAAAGACTTCAAAGTTCCCTTTTAATTGTTCTATCCTAAAAAGTGCTTGACTTTAATTTATTTTAGCTTGAACTAGTTTTCTAAAATTTTCATAAGACCGAGACATTTTGTCACTAATAGCAGTATACTGTTCACTACATTCATCCATTTTATGTTAATTAAACGAAATTTAAAAAAAAGCAAGGCAATCTATTACAAGAACTCAAGAAATAAGCAACCGAAGTTGTTTCTAAGGCTGACAGAATCTCTCAGTATAACGTATCACAAAGAAAATTAAACTCTAATAACCAATATTATAGATACAAAACTTATAACTAAATTCGCTATGTCTTTTACACTAAGTGCTGTTGAAGAACAATAGTAAAAAATATTAATCCTCCAAGTGAGGTTAACCTTGACTTGAACTGGAAAGCTTAAATTTAATCAAATACGCGTGACCTTCAAGACAGCAGCAGTTGTAGCTACCCTGGTACGAGGTTGAGAGCGCCGACGGTCCATGCCAAAATAATCTTCCAGTGCCCGCAGCCGTTGTAGAGTGACTGCTGAGAGATTGCGAGCACCGACAGTCCGCAGGAAGGTGATCGTCGAGAGCCAGCAGCAGGTGTAGAGCGCCTGTCAAGAGGTTGCGAGCACCAACGGTTCGCAGCGAGGCGATCATCGAGTGCCCGCAGCAGGTGTAGAGCGCCTGCTGGAAGGTTGGAAACACTGAAGACCCACAGCACACACGGCCAGCGGAGACAGCATACAGCAAATCACCTTACCGTTGTCTACCAAACTTTCTTACCGCCCAAGTTATGGAGAAGAAGCACTTAATAAAAATTTTCTCCTAGTTTATGTACTGGTAATCTTCACACCAAAGAGGAGAAAACGGGCGACCTATTAGACATGTCGTCTAAAGGAAGAATTTTGCTGCTTAGTCGACTAACTGAATGCAGCCTAGAAGTCGATAAAAAGAAACAAAGAGAGAGAGAGAGAGAGAGAGAGAGAGAGAAAAATACGTTCTGCGCCGATGCGCAGACCGCGTCCACCTCGAATGGTGCTCTTTTTCCTTCTCTTCTCTACTCTTGACGAGAAGCAACCCAAAATGGCTTCCTATACTACCTTTTTCATGTGTCAAGAAGAAGCATACGTGCCTTACTAAGCCTGATGCTCGCTCATTTACCCAAGCTCGTATCCGGTTTGAAGGACCAAAATGTTTAAACTAAGCTTTCAGTGGACTGTATCATTTGAGCTGCCTTTAGCTTGGGAAGCTTATTTTGGTGGGGAGCAGGAAAATGCGAGAAAAAAAAGAATCACTATATCTTTTGCACTTAAAGAAAACTAAACTAGATTAAAAATTTTAAATGAATGTAACAAAATATAATTAAAGCAACAGGCTTTGTACATCAACAAAAGTTAATCTTTCAACGCGCCTTAAAAGATAAGAAAAAACTGATACTTTTCTTAATGCCTGAACCATGGCAACTAAGTATTTTTTAAACTAACGAGACCAAATCACGTCTGACAGCAAAAACAATAAGCTGCCTATGCGAGCGAGCTCCTGAGGCGGACTGACTGGAGTCGGAGCTCCTGTTGGTCTCGAGTTCAATACCAACGTTGAAAGGCTTTCTGATTGGTCGCTAGCTTTCTCGCTAGTAAGCTTACAATTGGTTCACTTTAAGGTAGCAGTCCAAATTAACGAGTAACCACTGCCACCTTAACTGGGAATTTTAAAAGGAAACAATTTAATCGCTCTATTAAGCACATTTCAAAATAAATCACTATAAATTTCGCACACACTTGTGCACTTACAACTTAAATATAAAGAGCAATTTAACTTTGCGATGACAATTCTAAGCACTAGTAGACTAAAAATTAGATAAGATTTTTTCATTCTATTTATTTTTATTACATTCATCAATTAAAAGCTTAAGATTTTTTAAATTATTTCTTGTTATTATTGGAATCAGCTTATCATAAGGTAAATATGAAATGTATTCATCTGATTGAATATAATTCAAAATCTGACGAATACAGTATTTATTATTATACTTCAGTTAGGAGTTAGTTGTTTTATATTATTTATTATTGATTAATTGAATAGATCTGCTGTAAATTTTATAGATCTTCTATGAAAAATCCTATTCACAAAGAACAAGTTTCTTTCAAAATTGTGGGAAAATAATTCTTATTCTTATGGAAACCTATTATTTTAACGAGTGCAAAGCATTAGGGAAAAAGGAAAAAAAGTTAATAAGACTTTTCTGAAGAGGTCTCAAAGAGAGAGTGAGCACGATAGCAGACGATCAATGGTTCCTTCTATTCAACTTACTACAACAGATTCTGCCAAAATGCTTTTTTAATCCCTTTTCTTATGAATTTTCCCTTGTTGAAACAAATGTAAAAATGATTGCTGACAGAAAATCTTCGCCTAACAGGCTAGTTTTTTAATACTTTGAGTATCTCAAATTGTTATTAAGGTAAAAGTAAAACGACCTTTATAACACAATTGACAAGGTCCCTGACTCCCAATCTGGGAGTATGATGTTCAATTTTTGGCGTCAGGAAAATCTTAATACCCTTATCACACATATGTATATTTTTCATGTTCACATATATAAGTGCTACTGTATGTATGTATATCATATGTTACGTAAATGAATAGATATGATATTCATATTTAAATATAGTCTTATCGCTTACATACGTAATAATATCCTTCTATATTATATAGTCCAATGTATGAGCCATTCTACAAATAACAATATTTGTTGCAAGAATATCTCTAGTACTATGCTGCTATTCCAGTTTTTTTGTTAGTTAAAAGATCATATTTCATTTATCTCTGTTAGGAACTGCTCTTGATTATTCACCACATACACACTAAAGCGCTTATGACGACCATTAGGAACTTATCTGAGAGGTATTTCTTATATTTTTTATGTGACTATTACTATTACTAATACAACTTCTGTATTTTTATTGGAAAAGGTTATCTGATTTTTTATTCAAAACCTTTTGCCTCCTCTCTCAAAGCTAATTTACTAATAAGGGGTTGGCGCGCAAAGCATGCAGCGGAGTGGAGCCCTAGAAGTATACATATTTGTTCATATATATCCTCCCATATTATGTAGAAACTTTGGCTGAGCTGTTAACATCTATCTCTGACACCCCTTACGCAAATACTCCTCTTAGCCCCCTTCAAAACAAGGAAAAAATGTTTTAAAAAAAAATTATCCTGATCAAGCCCCTCCATGTTGTAACTTAACCCTTCTTAACCCTCTTACACTTTATCTCTCCCCTTATCTCTCATTAAGCCCACCTTAAAACAAGGCGAAATTGTTTTTGTTTTAATCTGATCTTAACCCAATGAAATTTTAGCTAGATCTAGATAACCTCCTTTTAGCCCTCCTCGCCACCTCATAATTTATTCTTATGCCGGCTCACCGCCCGATTTTCTAACGCTATTTTGAGATGCAATCTGTCCCTTTGCTGCGCCTAATAACAAGGAAAAATTATTTTATTTCAATGTAAAATTAACCCAATAAAATTTCCGATTTCTCTCTTCATTTCCCCCTCGCTGCCACTCAGTTTGTTTTTACGCCTGCTCATATCCCTTTTTTTCTTCACACAATTTTTTTACCCCATTCCTTAGCTTCCTCTTACAAGGAGTGAAAATATCTCTCATTTTTATGTAAATTTTATTAAGTAATAGCAGTAGAGATCGATGGCAATCAGTCTTTTTATGGAACCATGAAAATGTGCCCTATATAAAAAAAGCATTTATAATATTATATATAAATTAAAAGTTCACAATGAAGAAATATTGTAACATGTTAAAAGATATTAATTTGTTAGTATTTTGCCGGTAAAATATTATAAAACTATTAAATTTTTTTCCAGAAAGTGTCCTTTTATTTTCTACGTATGACAGTTATAGTGGCGATCATCG